>SDVV010009138.1:0-16852 GCA_016164225.1 Gammarus roeselii
TATATTTACATATATAAATATATATATATATATTTATATTGCAAACGGTAGTTGTTCATTGGTTCAAAGAAGTTGATGTTTATTGATCTCAACAGAGCATATCTCCCTCAGTTATGTGTACTATATTAGCTCACCCAAATGCAATTCTACGACATCTATTATAACTGAAGCTCAGCAATATTGGATCGGGTGGCCGCACATAGTCATGATGTTATGTGTATTAACCTGATTTTTTACTCAACTAATAGATCCTATTTCATACATCGAATTGCATCTTGACTGCTTTCGTTGATTTATTTGACTTAAATGCTGCATTACTTACGGACAATCACAATCGCTTCTTTATTAGAATGTATCGTTTTTTTTTCTTGAATATCTAATAAGCACATCTTTTGTCCAGCACACGAATGTCAGATATCCCAAGATTCCTCCTCCATCATTTTGACTCATCGTTCCAGTATTACATGGAATCAGAAGGACACATCTGCAATTTCTGAGCTCAGGAGACCGGTTACGCTGCTCACATACGAGCCACTGATGGCTGGCATCAAAGCGACGAGGCTGTAGTTGGAGTCATCATGGCCCTACTTTGATACCGCCTCGCCAACTGCACGCCTGGGGATGAGACACCTTTACTGAGGTCATTCAGTTGTTGTTGGTAACTGCAGGACACTCCAGCCTAACTTCTTTTGAAAGATTCCAGATAGGTTGGCTGGGAGATGGCATCACCGTACATGAAAAGGAAGCCTTCTGGGTGAGATGAATGCAAGTTTGTGTCAGCAATGGGAGAGTTCTTGACGATTCAAACTATTCGATTTCATCCGATTTTTTGTTACTTGTGATATTTTATTTGTAGCTATTGGCAGTGTCTGGTCATCGTTTATCCACCACGATGGAGCAAAGCGAACACCCGTGAGATACATACAATTGACAGTTTCATGGTGAGTGAAATGATGTAGCAGCGAGCGTCACTCGGTGGCAATCCAACATTCCCACTATAATTATCGTTTATACAGCAAAATTTACTGTTCTCTTCCCATGACAAAAATTCGGTTAACATGCAACGGATATTACGGAACAAACTACACATTATTTAGAGTGGAATTTTGTTTGTGTTCATTCTCTGTCACACAAAAAAATACGTTCGACCGTACTCGCTCGTATCCTCCAATATCGACTTCACAGCTGTTCTTAATCAAAAAAATAATGTGCAGCATGATGGATACCAAATGCACCCCGACACATTGCTAAACAGGGGATCAGCAGGTGATCCCAGGCGGATTACTCTCACTGGCACAAACCTATACAGCAGACGACTGCAGATTCACCTGGATCGTCGAGCAATATAACTATTAAATAAGTAATGACGCAGAAGAAAACTTTTGCATATCTTTCGTGGTCGAACGTCTGAGAAGCTGAGTTGCATTGAACAGCTGGTGTGGCAGTTCAATTTTACTTCGCCACCTTCCATTATATACATTCACTCATTTCCAATTCATCTCGTTTTCATACAATCTATTGAACACATTTTGAAAACTTGTTGACATTTTTTTCAAAGTGTCCAACGATTGTTTATGCATAACGTCTGAAATCGTCAATTGGTTCCGTATTCATTTGTGTCGGCCGTCTGGAAATTACTGGGAAATTTCTTTCTGGGATTAATATTTCCCAGACAGACCCGATGATCAATATTATTTTTAAACGACTTTTTCTCTGTAAATCATCTCATTGTTGAAGTGATAAGCTGATGAGGAACGTAGTTACTCATGCCTCAGAGGGCAATTATTTCAGCACGAGCATATTTTGAATATTTTTTTGGTCTGCAATGCATTGATAAATATGGAGCAATGTCATATCACAAATAGTGTACTTGGTCTTTAATTTATTAGCTATTTGTGTAAAACTTTATTCAGTTATGCATACTTTCATGGTAAACACTGGAATGCTTAAGACTAAACTAGCAATCTGTAGCGCATGGAGCATATTATCAATAGAAACATGGGATGCACAAAAGTGGGAACATTAGGCGACACACCCGATTCCCCAATCCATGTTTCTACCGTCAACTATCGTCGTTACATAAGACGTCTGGGTTGTGTCATCTTTACTCACATGGGTCAATCGCCCTGGACATGTAAACTCAACAGAGCGTCCGAGCATGCTCGAGCAGGGTGCTTCTATCAAATCCAATCAGCACAACTGCTTATCAAAGACAGAAGTCATCAGACACTGACTAGATATTTCTGATTGCACGCTGCCTCGCAACAGGGCCTCATGAGAAAACAACTGGATGAATTCAGTTAGCCGACGTATCGCGTGATCATCACCGCTTCCGAAGAAGCCAGATGAAAGGCCTGAGCCGAACTCAGACCGGGCTCGGGAGTTGTAATGTGAAGCCCTGCATTAGAGGAACCCATCGTCGCGCCGTCGTCTCTCGCCGTTCTTAGTCTCTTGCCGTTCTTAGTCTCTCTCCCTTCTTAGTCTCACGCTGTTCTCAGTCTCCGCTGTTGTCGCCTAGTGTCATCCACAGTTGATCATAAAAACTAAATAGTTATTTAGGTCATTAATCCGTGTTTTTTTGAGTGATCAATACTCTTCATATCATAAAAAACACATGAAGTGCAGATTAGCGTCTAAACACTACTGACTACATCGACCAGGTATAGATGGATAAGCAAAGAGATTTCACGACTTTATCGACACCACCATATCAGCGTCCTACACCACGCGCCCACTTCTCTGTACGTGATACGGCCCGCTTCAGTACCACCCGCGGATCTACGGTACTGTAGTGCGCCAAGAGAACGTTCTACCAGAACCTACTTCGGCGCGTGTCAGTGAGTGGAATAGTCTTCTCGACCGTCGGAAGCCACACATCGGACCTCAGGATTCAGCGCTTCAAACTCCCGGTTAAGTAGAAAGTGTATGCCGTGTGTCAATATCTACTGATGATAACATTCGACGTTATAATATTCTAGCTTTTCATCTTGTAAGAAATTGGGTTGTGTCCTAGTCTGTGGACACCGTGTAAGAGCCCGTAGCGCTCACATGTAACGAGTCTGTGTCAGAAGACTCATTTGGTTGATGCCCCGTCTGGGCTTGTTTTGTGTATTAATACGCTGTTATTGGAGTTTCCCCGTCAGCTTGCGTGATTGTGAGCTCTGTAAGCTCTGAGTCGTTTCCAGTGTCAGTCGTTTCCAGTGTTGCGTAGTTGCCGAAGCTCCACTTCAGTTTGCGTGTTTTTAGAGTGTTTTCTAAAGTATATTATATTGAGTTATTGTGTACCACTCACCCCACCGACTAGAGATGAGTAGCTGTCGGCAAAATACGTGTTGCTTATTTAGTAAATATATTTACTCACTCAAAGTATCCCCCCGTTAGGACAGTCATAGAGGAGTGCAGCTTTACTAAGCTGCCTCCTCGTCCACTACTCACGCCTAAATTATTATGAGACTGATAGAAAAATAGGAGACTGGAGTCGTGGAACTTTTTCATGTGTTCATGGAGGTGCCCTAAACATTCAGGGTAGGTAGAAACTCTTCACTGATGTGAAGCGTAGATAGAGGTCTGCACCAGAGGCCGCGGACCCTTTACGAAGGGTCGGAACTTCTCACTGGTGTCTCACGTTTCACTGTGACCTCCGAGAAACCCAAGTCCCTTCGCTAGTTACCCCAAGGTGTTTGACTGGTGCCCGATACGCCAGCACGCTTTCAGCGGTGCCGTAGGAGAGAGTTTCCTTCACTGGACCTCCGAATGCGTCACCAAGACGAGACAGCTTTCACTGGTATCCTTTGCTGAAGACATTTCACCAGAGAATTCCTTCAAATCGTAGACTACCTAAACCAGCGTGGGTGAACGAGTGGTCAAATCAGGGAACCGTCAGTACCAAAACATTTTTCACGTCCTTCTGACGTCTGAGAAATTCGAACGACAGCTGCAAGCACTGAAGCCCTTCTAAACCTGTAAATTTCCAGGAAATTGATGGTAAGGCGTTCCAATGATCACCACCATTTTCATGTTGCCCGCTTGAGGCTGACAAAGTGCTTTTATAGAAGTTATGGGCAACTAAGCCGGAATGATTTTTGACATGAGATCATTCTGACCAATGACTCAAGCCCCAAATGCTATTTGACGTGATCAGTTGGACCATTTGTGTTGAATGAATTCAGACCTGCCTTGTCTTCCTAGAAATTAAGAGCTTGGTTGTTTTACGTACATATTTGAAACAGCTTATCGTGTGGAATGAGCTTAAATTCTTGAGTACTGCTCACATTTCGAATAATGGAGGGCTTTGCGTTGTGACCTCAATATATGCTGTGCACTGGTTACACATTGGAAAAAAAAAATGAAAACAAGACTTCTGCACATACAATTGACTTTATTCGTTTGAACGTTCCCAATTGTCTTTGAGCGGCCATTGTTGTAGCATCATTGAACAATTGAGAACTGTAACTGAACAGTGAATTAGGATTGGGAACTGCCTATGAATTACTTTTATGAGAAGTGAAAAATGACGCACACGATCTGTTACAGGGAAATGAACCTTGAAAAAAATTCACTGACTTTCACTTGTAATAAATGCCATTTGATTTATGAGAACACTGGAAGAGCAATAATGTAAGTTGACAAAGTTATGTTAAGATCATAAGGTAATCTTCTTGAAAATGACAGGACAAAACAATTTTCACGAAAGTAGTAGCTGAACATTTCTGTGCTGTGCGCGCCTCGCTAGGAATCAAAAATGGTGTGATCGTTAATAAACAAGGGCAATAAATAAAAATCCTCTTTCTGCTGAACTACAATTTTGACAGCCGCGTGCAGCTAAGATTAGCTCTTTTTGAAGATTAGTTTTCAATAATCTTCAATAATGTTCATGTAAAGCTCGTACAGGAAATTGAATTTAACCTAATGGCTTCGCTTTATCATGCCAGCATCTAAGTTGGTGTGACTCAGTTAAGCGGGCACAATCTTTTCACTTCTACTAAAATGCGATCAAATTATTTTTTATGACCGCTCGCTGGAAGATCTAATATTACTGAAGAAAATAAAATCCACAGGCATATATAAAATAATGGAATTGCAAGCACTCCAGTTTATCATGTGGAAATAGCCCGCTCATTATGGTTTAATTTGTTTTCGCTGCCATTGTCAGGAATTTTACTGGCGCTTTTAATTTGAAGGGGCAAAATATCTGCTTTTAATGTGGCCTCATAAAAGGGCCAGCAATTCCAATAATTGATAATAATGCAAGGACTGTAATTTGAGCTTCAGCTTATTGAACGGCGAATCATTAATTGGTTCATCGCTCCGATTGAATAAAAATTGCCTGATTTATAAATGGGTGCGTGCACTACATGAAATTATAACAATTTTTTTTTTCATATTTCTATTATTCGAGGTGCTTAATTTGAAACGTAGAGTAACAATTTTTTTTTAATTGATCCGCATTAAAAATGCGTTACCAAACTTTTGTGAACCTTGGTATATGGAAGCAGGCAATGTCTATTGCACCCAGGTGTTCTGTACGAGTGGATCGGATGCTGACTCAGAATATTTGTCACCAAGTCAATCAACGGGACTTCTAACTGTGTTGCCGAATACTCAAAACAGTGAATGATCTTAAGTTAATAACTTGAAAATGATTATAATTTGTCTCGCAAATCACGATGGTTGTTGTTCTGTTAACAACCTTTGAATATGCTTCGAGAGGGGAAGCAGGCAGCGTTAATCAGTGACCGGTTGTTTTGGTTAACGAGTATCTACATATGTTGAGAGCGGTCCACGAGGCGAGATGAATATTAACTTGCTCAAAACTGTATAACTGCCAACTGTGCTCTGTAGGCCGCTTCTCTTGATCGTTCCTACTCTCACCATTTCGCCGTTTCTTACCGAACAGTCGTCTCTCACCATCTCATTTGTTACCGATTTCACTCAATCCCCCTACTCTCTCAGTCATATCTCACACCAGTAGATAGTATATGTGTAAAACTTGCTCTGTGAAGGTGTACAGATAGGGATAATTAGGGGTGGCCGGAGTCTCTGTTGGAGCGAGTCACTGATAAGGCGGTCGGAACTGGTTTTAGCGGGCAGCGTGAAAGGGGAGGGGAGGCGGAAGGGGAGTCGGACGGATGGACGGATGGACTACTTTCGGATTATTCATGAGGCATTTTTATGTTCATAGGTTATATATACATTTTTATCTAGGATACCTCTGGTGCATTTTCAATGCAAGGCATGAGGCGTTGTATTGCAATTTCATTGCTATTCCTATGAGTGTATAGGGATAATAATGCATACATTTTTAAAATACTTTTTTTATTGATAAATCATAGGTTTCTACATCTAAACATTCATGTAACCTTTTACATAGGACGCCTTGACTGCGTCTTATCGCTTCACACAGGAGGCACTCTTTATCACTTATCACCTCCGGACACTACTGCTCCACTCGATTCCTACCTTGCTCACGACTTGATCCGATCACTGTTGTATTATTAAATTTGCACGTGGCATAGATCTAATTAGTTTATTGTTATTTTCTTCGGATGAACTATTCGCACTGGTATTTTTTTTGTTTCTTATATATGCTGTCATGTTATGACCGATTTGTTTATACATGTATGAGCATATTTGCAGATCGATTACATAAAAAATAATCAGCAATGAAATAACTAGAGGTATGATATATATCCAAAGACGGTGCTCAAAAAAACGTGACATGTCCATGCTTGCTCAACTTTTAATGTTTCATTAGGAGCTCAACTGTCTATTTATACTGATTCGGTAGGATATTTTCCATTATTTAGCTATATTTCATACAATGAGATTTAATATCTAACATGTCTCAAAGGCATACTGTTTACAAACCAGGCGGTCTTTCCTACAGCCTTGTTCCAACACGTTAGGGCGTCAGTCTTGGGTTAGAGAGCAGCCTCGGACGCTGGCTGTCCAGCTCATCTCACTAGTGAATGGGAGAGCTGCCTCAGACGATGGCCGCCCCGTGATCTACAAATAAGCCAACGCTCGCGCTCCGATCACGGTGGCGTGTCAGTAACTTTTCTGTCTCGGTGAGAAGTGATTATGTGCTTGATCGTGCTCCAGAGGTAAGAAATTTACACTGAATTTATTATATCCTTTACAATATAATGCCAGTCATTCCCAGGGGCTTAGTATTGGGTACTCATGGGTGGCTTATCTCACGCAGTATAGATAACTCAGTGCTTCGCGACAGGCAGCCTGGGTGGCATAGACCTCTGTCATGGTGGACGTGGTCGAAAATGTTTCTCGTAACAGTTTATACGCGGTGAGCTGCTGTCCTGGGATTTTTTTCCATTGGTGTGTCGTTATTTACAGAGAATACATAACAGTGTTGCTTTGTAGAAGTTTGCGAGTGTTATGCAAGTGTTACGAAGCCGTGCTAGAGTATTACTCTATAAAGTGTCCCAGAACTGGTTTCGTACCCCGTCGTCCTCTTCAAGTTTCCCTTGTTTGCTTTTCTAGAATGCTCTAGGGAGCCCATCCAGAAACGTTTGAATGAGGTCATTGACATCTTTGCTTATCACTGATTTTTTTGACCAACAAACTTTTATGGAGGTCGATAAGATGGATACAACTTTGTATATTAGGATGGCCAACGAACCCGCTCGATTTAAATACGTGTGATGTATCTGTTTTTAGGTAGTGGAGCAAACCGTGGGACAATGATTTTGCAGCTGCAGGCATTTAGGCTGTATATAGTGATGCAACATCGCCATTATTTGACTTCATTTATTTGATCGGTTCCGATGTTTTAACGTTTTCTGTAGTAATACTTGTGCGATATAATCCGTGGATAGAAGTAAATAATTTTAGGGCTATTTCAGGCGAAGCGTTAAAATCTAGCATATCGTTCCCCATAATATTTAACTTTTGACTGCGGTATTGACTGCTATGTTCTGCGACTTCTGGCCTTGTTGTAACAGATAAGGGTTTAGCGCTACCACCAATCGTATGTGTTGTAAACTTATCCATCTTGAATTTTGGAACGAAATAAAGAACCGATTCATCCATGAATTATTTTTGTCAAGAAACTGACTGCAGCGGGTAGTATTAAATTCAACAGAAAGTCCCCACGCTGGGTTGATGAAATTTTCCGTTTGTTTTCGGATAATTTACTGCCTAAATGTTTTATAATAGAATTGAATTTAGTTATTCGTGACTTGGTTAGCTTTCACAGACCAATTTTCCGATCAGTATATTTGTAAATATTTTGCAGATGACTTTAACTTCTTTATCAGTTAATTGTTCGATGAGTTGACTAAGTTAGGAAAATTTTGATTGATTTAATTTATCATAAAAGTTCAATTTCCGTTTCGAAGCACGTTTATCACACATCATGATACGACGTCTCCTTCATTAATCCGCGTCGGTTTGCTATTGGGATAATCCGTATTGGCTTTCTGCTTCGTCTAGTTCATCTCTTCAAGATCTTGATGGAATAAATATCAGGTCTGTCACACTGAACTAATTCCTGCCTATGGGCAAAATCTTTGATGGGCTCATCAGTATCGAGCGGCGTTATTTCATAGTTCGGTGGGTAACGATTTTGATTATTACGGGATGTATGAAACACTTCCTTCGTAAGCTTTGGTTCGTGTCCTTTCCTGAATGTCATGAGACTGGGATCAATGCACTGTAAGCGTGCGTACGCTCTCACCTTTAATTGTGTACTGGCTCCTTTAAAATTCTATTACATCGTATTTTACACATTTCGGACAGCAGTGCCTAAATTTCTTTGTGGTAGTTCAACAAATAGACATCAGAGGGGACCCGGCCCCTCTATGATGAATGTGGTGTCATGTTGTAACTGCAAACTATATTAGGTAAGTCATTTATGTAACTGTCCATCTTATAACTGTCCACCTTGTAAAGCCCACGATGTCTCTGTCTACGACATGAGATTTATATCAAGAGGATTGAACGGCAATAATTTCTCTTACATCGGTGTGTTACCAAAACAGTCGAATAAAATGTTCAGCTTCAGTGTCTCCTTGAATGATGACACGAGCAAGTACGGTGTCAAGTTTATCGACTCCTATTCCTTTCTCAACTCAAGTTTAGATACTCTTACCAAAAATCTTAAAGACAGTGGCCATGCAATGCCACTCCTCAAATCTCATTTCACAAGTTCCCTTTTCAGGGACAGTGTATTACAACTCGCTACTCGAAGAGGACATTTCTGCTTCAAAGCCATCACATCTGATTCTGTGCTGGATCAAACTGACATTCCATTGCAACAAGACTTTTACAGTCAACTTCGAGGTTAAGGAATATCAGACTCTGATTATACTGAAGTGATTGAAATGTGGCAAGCAGCCAATTGCAAGACCCTGCGTAACTACAAGATCATCTACCTCCTCACCGACACACTGCTACTGGTTGAAGTCTTCCAAAAGTTTAGGGAGACCATGACTGGCGACCACACTTTGAATCCTGTCCACTTTGTGAGCATCCCTGGCTTTGCAATGCAAGCTGCCCTCTACGAAGGCTAGATGAAGCCGGAGCTGTTGAAAGATATTGATCTACTCAACTTGATTGCTAAAATACAAGAGGCGGAGTTGTGAGTTTGACGAAAGATCTTACCAAGATAAACCATACCCAATGAAAAGACTTTGACCCTGAACAACTTGTGTCTTTAGCAGCATTGTAATACTTTAACAATCTTTATGGTGGAAGCTTGAGTGGACCCCTTATCATTTGCGAAATTCATGAACTCACACCCGAAGAAATTCAAGCATTCGACCTGGTAAAGGCGAACTGCTCTGGCGAATACACGTACAGTGTCTGTATAGATGCCCAAGTCAGCGACGAAGTTGACAAAAAACAGACGAGTAGACACTACTTTTGCATCACAAAGAAGTCAGCATTGACGATGTGTTCCCCTTCACAAAAAATGCTAGTCATTTGCCCCAAACTGACTACCTCGGGACCCTGGAATTATTGCATGTATCACTCAGGCAAGGACTGGAAGTCACCAAGGCTTACCGAATTTTTCGAATTAAACAAGAACCTGTCTTCAAAAAACTCCATCTTGAACAATATACAAAAACGTCATGAGTCCACGAATTCATTCGAAAAGTCCCTATATAAACTGCTCCCAAATAAAATATATGGCAAGCTTTTGTTTAACCCGCTCAACAGAAGTCTAGAGGCAAAGGTCGCGTTCACGCCAGCGAGTTCCAAAAAAAAGCTGCCAATCCCCTTCTGAACAATTGCTATGCCGTCGGCCCGAAACAGTCATCATGATCCTCAAACAGAAAAATGTGAGAATGGTCCATCCACTCCAGGTTGGTTTCTACGTGCTTGAAAAAGCTAAAGCAAAAGTCTACAGCTTCTTTTATGACACTCTGAAGCCCAAATACGGTGACAACTTCTCGCTCATCTACTCCGACACAGACTCGTTGTTGTTCCAGTTCAAAGGCGTGGATGACATTGAAACATAAATGCGGCAACCTCCCCTAGCTGAATACATGGACTTTTCCAACTACTACAAAGATCATCTCGTGTATGATGAATCAAAGAAAGGACAGCAGGGACTACTGAAAAGTGAAACAATCAACGACTACCCGAGAGAAATCATTTGCTTACAATCAATAGGTTACAGCATGTTGCTCGAATCCGACGCGACAAAATTAGCTGCAAAAAGCGTCAATTATCACACTCAAGCCAAAATCAGATATGAACAATACAGAGATATCCATAACCAGACGGCTTACACACGCTTTGATACCATACACAACATTCGCGCACGAGCATGCCAACTTCAAACTATGCGCACCATTAAAATTTGTCTCAGTAAATTTGAAGAAAAAAAACACGACTATGTTGATGCATGCACAACTCTAGCCTATGACCATCAAGACATTCCTAAACGAGCACTTGAAATTGAGCCTACCATCACTAAAAAGAGGAAGCGTTGTGTCCTGGATGATGACGATGATGTTAACGTTAACATGGATTTAACTTGGAAGGGACCTAAGCATGGCGAGGCCGTCTTTGGCGAGTACACACGCGATGAAAGTACATCCACGTCTTCAGGTTTTATTTCGTGAATGTTCCTATGATGTTGATTGTAAATATGTAAATAAATATAAACGTGAGCAGATATGTTTCATTAGCCGTCTAGTCAGAGTATATATATTGAAGTATACTAACATAAACATGTCCATGTGTTGTTAAGCCCAGTGTTATCATCATGCAGGAATCCGAGGGCTCTTTCGTTTATGTCTTATCCCTGGGCAGAAGTCAATTGTACCAAAATAATACATCATCAAGTTTCATAAACCATACGTACCCTGGAATACAGCTACAGGGAGCATGGAGCGTAGGACTTGTAGAAGTATTCTATAATGACTGGTTCAAGATAAAAAAGCACGATGAACAATACAACATTGTATTCTATGTAGACTATTTTGATGATGAAGATGAAAGAGTCGGGCATGAAACTGCTTTGTTGGTTCCTAGCAAAAATTTCTCAAGCGTTACGTAGGAAGAACACATCTCTGAGCTAGAAATCAATGTCAGAAAAAGTCTGTTAAGGAAACGAACCGTTAGAGATGAAGGAAAAATGTTTGAATATGATCGTGCCACACAACGCATAAAGTTTCACCCCTTTATTCTGAACAACATGTCGTAATTCATATATACTAAAGCTACGTTGAATTGGTACTTTGCTGGAGAGTGATCGGCTGATTTATTGGGTGGAACGGTGTGTAAATATAATGTCGGCGAAGGTTCCGCAAGCGAAAAAATATCCTTTATGAACGATAATCTAAGCTACATACGCGTTTATTCTGATATAATTTCACGCAGCTTTATGAGTGACAAGCAAGTCAATATTCTTGATATTAGTCCAAATAATAAATCCTATTCCTTCATGCGTGCACATGTCAAAAAAAAAAAAGCGTAGTCATATGGATTCCATTTCCATCGATCTACGAGATGGTGTTGGCGGTATCATCCCGTTATTATTATTATTATTAAATCATTTATTTCCATCGTCTGGCAATGAGTTTCAATACTTAGGTATAATATATCAAACTTAGTTTTCATATGCGCTATTTGAATTAGCGGAACGAGAGATGAAGTTAATTTGTGACAGCACATCTCCATCGGCGGCCGGCTTGTAGCTACTTCACGTTTCAAAACATGATTCACAATATATGTTTTTGAAAATCTTATGAAAAACACATGGGCAAGGGATTGATAAATCCAAAATGAATACATCGCAGCTCATCTCTAGTGTGCTGCTGGGTCGCCTTCACGAAACTAAAATGGATTTCACAATATACCATCATACCTGTACACATACAAATGCACATTCAAATGTGCACACACTTACCTACATATATGGATGACAATCAGTGTTAAACACATTCATATGTGCACACACCTGTTCACATATGTCGACGACAATCAGTATAATACACATTCATATGTGCACACAACTACCTTCATATATGGATGATAATTAGTATAATACACATTCCTATGTGTTCATACCTACCGACATATATGGATGAACAATCAGCATAATACACATTCATATGTGCACACACCTAACTACATGTATGGATGACAATCAGTATAATACACATTCATACGTGCACACACATACCTACATATATGGATGACAATTAGTTTAATTATAAATTTATTATTAAATCCTTTATTTCAATCATCTGGCAGTGGGTTTTCAATTTTTGAAAAAGTACACATGAGAGTTTATTGCCGTTAACACTATTTGAATTAACGTAAAAGAAAATTAAATTTGAAATTTGACGCTGGTTCTGATTTCATGCGACAGATTATAATATTAATATCAATGATCGACAGCCAACATCGTTCAAGGATGGTGGATCGAGCCCAGGTGTATTACATTTAAAAAGAATTAGAGTCATATGATATAACGCTGGATATAACTAATGTCATTTGGTAACTAGCAATCATGTGTATGCATACCGGTCCTATAAACAATATAAAGCTTTATTCGCGAAACGTGGCAAAATACGCGGTGGAAGCTTACATTATATTGACCGATTCACAAGCCCGATATCGTACCAGAGGGGGAGCGGATTCTTCTCAACCATAGCCAGTCATATAAGACAGACATTGCCTCTTCTACGAAAAACTGTACTGCTTGTAGCTTACGATATGGCTCGATATATAGCACACGATTACTCGAGGCGAAAAGACATGCGAAATTCAACCAAGGAACATGGGATTGCTACACTCAAGAATGTTGTAGAGAAAGCCATGGTTGGAGGCAAGAATACAGAAAAAGTAACGAAAAAAATTAAATCAAAGAAGAACCGTGGAAGAAAGATGGAGTCGTGAGTACTGTAAAGTGGCGCAAGACGCGGATGAAAAGGATTATGGATAGGGATAAAAGAGCCGGGCGGGGTAGGACGCGGTGCATGCAACCTTGACTCACCGAGCGTATGGGGGTTAGCGCAGAAATGGGGGAGGGCGGGGGTGGAGGGTACCGGAACTGGTTTGGTGCCCGAGTCAGCTAACGGACGAAGGGAGGGGGGGGGGAGACCGGAAGGGGGGACGGAAGGGGGAACGACGGGATGGAAGCAGGCTTGCGGCCTTGATTGGCAAGGTTAATGTTATGAACATTTTAATTTGTACTGTATTTTGATATATATTGTATTTATATATATGTTTTTTCTTCTTTAGATGGTTGTTCTGGAGAAAAATTGGTACCTAACTGTTGCTCGTTATATATATTTATTCGGTTCTGGTAGGATTAGTGTTATTCCAAATTTTCTTGAGGGGGGGATTGATGCGGTAGAGAAACCCCCCTCGGTAGAAAGTTGGATGCGCTCCTGGAAGATTATGTGAGTTTGCTCTTACCTGTTCCTTGTCTTATAAATTTGTTTCCGTGGCACGTTTGATACGTTGTGAGTGTATATATCGTTATATATTTATGTATGGATCATAATTCTATATTTTTTATGTGGACATATACGTGAGTTTTCTTATCTTGTTGTGGTATAATTGACTCAATCGATTCTTGATTGGTGGGTTCGTAGCGGTAGGGGCTTGGGATATTTTTATATGTTGTGTTCATTCATCTCTAAATATTCTTTTATATGATTAGTGTGGTAGGCATGTCTTATAACTCAATTTGCAGCCTTAGTGTGTGAACGGCCCTGTTTGTACCAGCCTGAAGGTAGGATTGCAGGCAAGGTTCTGTGTTTCCCATCTCTTTATTTCATATGTATATATTATCTATAGGAATAGTATGGATTATTAGTATGATTATTGACGAGATGAAGTATGTATTGTGGGATGATGCAGCACCTACGGTCGAGAATCTATCTACCTCATATTGCATTATCCAGTTTTGGAACATTTATATCTGTGTTCCATTGACGCGATTGTCCAATAGCAAAAATACCTGAACGATATGGGTTTAGTGTAAATTAAAATATTATGTTATGAATAATTAGTAATGATCGATTGATTTAAGTTGAATTTGTATTGTTTTGGAATTTCGATCAGTTAACTCATACAGTTTTAGGCATTTTAGGGTATTTTAGGCTTGAAGCATCCACATTATTTCAGGCCTAAGGGGGTCGGTTGTTGCATTATTGTGGTGGTTTATATGTATATATGACACATCTGTTACGATTTAGCCGTAGTTACTTAAGTTGAAGTGTTAATTTATCCCTGTTTTTGGACTGAAGTTGAGGCTAATTTCATTAGATTTTTGTATGTACTATACCGTATTTACTATAGGTTACAGTGACGTCGCCTGCATGTCTTGGTATCTTATTCACATTTCTTGTTTGTTTGGTTAAATGATAGTTCATTCTCATTCATCACGTTTTTAATGTATGTTTTGGGTATGGTAGAGAATTAATCTTTTTGCTTTGTTTTATCTCGTGAGATTCAGTATAGGTCATTCAGTTTTGTAGGTTCTCTGTGGAATTTCCATCTTCAATGCAATTTGTTGGTTATTTATACAATATCGGAATATATTACGTATGTATCTACATTATAGAACATTATTTCAGGTCTAATATAGTTACATATTGTTCATTTTTAGTGTTTTATATATCTTCTTTCATCCAGATACTATATTTGACGTAGTTATTATAGATATAGAACAGACGATTTGTTACAAATTTGGTCCTGCTGTTAGGGTATTGTATATTTATTGTACGACTATTCTTCAATATTTAGGAGGAGTTAGAGAGTCCCCTAGGCAAAAGCTCATTCTGTTTATGCTTGTTTGTGTAAATAGACCGATTTATTTGGATGGATACCATAATGTAGTAAATTTTTTATGTGAATTATAGCAGAGTAGAGAATCTTATTTAGCTACTTTATATATGTTCCTGACTTTATGTTTTTTTTTCCACGAGAATCATAGGTAAGTATGTTTAAGAGGTGTAAGTCCACACTGCATCTTTGTCGAATTTTCGTCATTGATCCCTAGCAAATGTGTAGTTTAACGTTTAGATGATAATTTTCTGGATCGATGGGCCCTAGTGTAGAGGTGGTTTATACTCTTTGGTTGTCATTTTGGAGTTCATCCATGTTCAACGTGAATTATGTACGTTCTTGTAGACGTCGATCTTGAGTTTCATGGTTTGTTAGTGAGGTTATGCGACAAGCTACTCATAGTTGTAGTGTTTTACTTAAGTCATCGGTAATAAGATCCCCTGCTTTTTATGGCCACACACTCTCTGAGACTCATTCATGACCACTGCACATGTGTCTAGATTTTGATTATGTCCAGGATGTATCTTTGTTCGAGGCTGTTCAGAGACGATGGGTTAACAGATGCGAGGTACGTCTGTGGCATCGTTTCATGACTGTGTGTTTCCTCTAAATTGCTGAGAAGTGACCTAGTGAAGCATTATAGAGTTCATTTTTATGACACAGTAGGTTTGGATTTGTGCTCCCAGAAGCATAGCATCAGTTAGGTCTAGGAATTTATTATAGATTTGAATGGTATGATAGTATAAAATAACATTTTCACATTAACTCCGCGTAAAATATCAGTTATTTTCGGTATGACTGTTATGTTAGTAAACGATCTTAGTCATGAACCAGATCACGTCGGATATTGGAGTAGGGTTCATCATCTGGGTGCGGTAGGATACACCGTATATAATAGTTAATCGTTGTTGCTTAGGGTAGTGTAGGAAATCTTGTTTAGCTATTTTTTAGATGTTGGTATACATTTTGATTTGATATCATAGGAATATATCTGTATTCGATATAAATTTGCCTATTTTCATGGGATGTTGGGTATAAAATACGCTTATTTGGATGTAATGCTTCAAAAATTTGGTATGTTTCCCCTCTCGACATTGGATTTGGGTCCGGTTCCATATTACCTTGGAGAACTATTCTACCGGATTTGTGTTGAGTGTTAGCGTTGAAATTCTTCAATAACTGAATGTACAGCTCAATAATGTTATCCAATCGCAGGTTTTTGTTAGATGCTTATTCCCACAAGTCATACTTTTATAAATGTTTGTATTACGTTTACAGCTTACCCACTTAGAAGTTTTTGATTAATTCAGGCTTTTGTTATGAGACTGCGTTCCCATTCAGAATATTTGACTTTTTCGATCATTCACCAGATCCACTTTAACATTTTTCACTGAAGGTCTGTAATGATGGCCATAATCCTAACTTATTCTAACCTAAAATTACCAAGGATTGTATATTATCCTCCCGTTTCATAAATATGCTAGGTATTTCCTTCTTCATTGATTTAACCTTCATCCTTATCAAATCTATCCACTTGACCCTGTAGTTTTACCAATCTTTAGCAGATTGTGTGCCTGCA
>SDVV010009139.1:0-16851 GCA_016164225.1 Gammarus roeselii
TTTAACGCCCTAGTGGATAGATTCATACACATCAATATCATACATAACCATCAAACTTGATTATAATACATAACCATTGGATGGACTAGTTAAGATGCATAGGTAAAATGTATTTGGCAGTGTATGGCAACCTTTTTTTGCATTCATCGATACTTGATCTATGTTGTCGTACATTGATATATATTTCGCTAATTATGTACCTTAGATATGGTTTATATCCTAGGTCTTGTGTATTGCGGACCTTACATCACAGATCTGTATGAAAAATTGTTAGAGTGGATTTATTCAATATTTGACATAATAGACGAAAATGGTAGGAGCAGCACATCCATCATTACAAAAAAACATATTCAAACAGTAAAACTATACATAAATCTTGCTAACGCTTTAACACTCGTAACACTCACTGAGGTATGGGGTAAGCTTACATAAACGTTTTGAACTCGAAAGTCCACAAACGAGCGATGACCTAACAATACTCGAAACTGGTTGATAATACTGGACTTGAAACAATCGAAGTGAAAAAATATATATAAGTAGGCACGCCATCTGCTAAAGACTGGAAAAACTACAGAGTCAAGTGGATAGATTTGATAAGGATGAAGGTTAAATCAATGAAGAAAATACCTAACATAAGTATGAAACGGGGAAAAATATACAATCCTTGGAAGTATTAGGTTAGGATGAGTTAGGATTAAGGCCATCATTACAGACCTAAAGTGAAAAATGTTAAAGTGGATCTGGTGAATGCTCAAATAAGACAGATAATTTGAATTAGAACGCAATCTCACAACGAAGCCTGAATTAATCAATAACTTCTAAGTGTCTAAACTGCAACCGTCTTACAAACATTTATAAAAGAACGACATGCAGGAAAAAAGCATCAAGTAAAGACTTGCGATTGGATAACATAATTGAGATGTGAATTCAATTATTGAAGAAATCCAACACTAACACTCAACACAAATCCTTTAGATAAGTTCTCCAAGGCAACATGGAACCGGACCCAAATGCAGTGTCGAGAGGTAAAACCTACCAATTTTTGAATCATTACATCCAATTAAGCGTATTTTATACCCAACATTCCGTAAACTTAGGCGAAAAATGTAAAACAAAAACTATACAATTAGCAAATAAGATTCTCTACTCTACCCTAAGCAACAATGATTAACTATTATATACGGTGAATCCTACCACACTCAGATGACAAATCCTAGTCCAATATCCTACGTGATCTGGTTCATGAATAAGAATATATACAAATATAACAGCCATACTAAAAACTATCTGACATTTAACATCGAGTTCATGAGTATAATGTTATTTTCACTACGATACCATTCAAATCTATAATAAATTCCTAGACCTAACTGATGCTATGCCTCTAACAGTACAAAATCCAAGCCCACTGTGTCATAAAAAAATGAACTCTAAAATGCTTTACCAAGTCACTTCTCAGCGATCTACCACTGATATCTAGCGAATTTAGAGGTAACATCCAGTCATGGTACGATGCCACAGACGTACCTTGCGCATCTGCTAACCCATCGTCTCTGAACAACCTCGAACAAAGACACATCCTGGACATAACCAAAATCTAGACACATGTACAGTGGTCAAGAATGAGTCTCAGAGAATGTGTGGCCATAAAAAAGCTAGGCTTCTTGTTACTGATGACTTAAGTAAACCACTAAAACGATTAGTAGCTTGTATCATAACCTCACTAACAAACCCATGGAACTTAAGATCGACATCGATAAGAACATACAAAGACAAGTTGAACATAGATAAACTCCAAAATGACAACCAATGATGGTAAATCATCTCTACACTAGGACCCATCCATCCAGTAAGTCGTCTTCTAAAACGTTAAACTACACATTTGCTAGGGATCAATGACGAAAATTCCACAAAGATGCAGTACAGACATAAAGCTCTTAAACATATATTCCTATGATTTTCGTGGAAAAAAAAAACAGAACATCAACAATATATATATATAAATAGCTAAATAAGATTCTCTACTCTGCAGTAACCGACAATAAAATTGTAGTACAATGGGAATCCGTCCTAGTAAATCGGTTTACTAATACAAACAGGCATAAACATAACTAGGTTTTTGCCTAGGGGACTCACTAACTCCTCCTAAATATTGAAGAATGGTCGTACAATAAATATACAATACCCTAACAGCAAGACCAAGTTTGTAACAAATCGTCTGTTCTATTTCTAAAATAACCACGTCAAATATTGTATCAGGATGAAAGAAGATATATAAATCACTATAAATGAACAACATGTAACTAAATTAGACCTGAAATAATGTTCTATATTGTAGATACAAACGTAATATATTCTGATTTTGTACAAATAACCAACAGATTGCATTGAAGATGGGAATTCAACAGAGAACATTCAAAACTGAAAGACCTATAGTAAAACTCACGAGTTATAACAAAGCAAGAAGATTAATTCTATAGCATATCCAAAACATACATTAAACCCGTGATGAAGGAAAATGAACTAGCATGTAACCAACCAAACAAGAAATGTGTATATGATACCAAGACATACGAGCGACACAACCGAAACATATATAAAATGATGTGGAATACTTCTAACTACGACTTAATCGTAACAGAATTTCATATATACATTTATAAATAACAAAATAATGCGATAACGTACCAATTATGCCTGAAATAGCTTGCTACATGGATGCTTCAAGCCTAAAACACCCTAAAATGCCTAAAACTGTTTGAGTTAACTGATCGAAATTCCAAAAACAACACAAATTCAATATAAATCTATCGATCATTAGTATACGTATCATAATATTTCAACTTACAGTAAATCCATATCGTTAAGGTATTTTCGCTATTGAAACACCGCGTTAATGGAACACTGATATAACTGTTTCAAAACTGGATAATGCAATATGGGTAGATAGATTCTCGTAACGATGATACAGCATCCTAAGAAATAAATATACATTAACCCACAAACAACCTGACAAATAACCCTTACCATTTTCTATACATATTATATACATATGATATAAATAGATGGGAAACACAGAACCTTGCCTGCAATCCTACCTTCAGGCTGGTACAAACAGGGCCGTTCGCTTACTAAGGCTGCAAATTGAGTTATCAGACATGCCTACCACACTAATCCTATAAAAGAATATATAGTGATATATGAACAAAACATACAAAAATATCCCAACCCCCCACCGCAACGAACCCACCAATCAAGCATCGATTGAGTCAAATATACTCTAAAGTGATTCTTCTCTAGGAATGATCCAGTCATCCTGTAAATATTGTATCTATTTTCCTTCATCGGATATCTCACAGCATAGAAAAAACGAATGGAGGAGATACTGCAGAAATAAGTAAAGCTTAGCGCAGGGAACTGATCAAAACAATCGGATAAAAATAACAAGAAACTAATTGAATCTATGCCAGCTGTAAAATTGATCAACAGCGAGCAACGTAGAAAATGATATCCAGGATGAAAATTCATCATGAAGGTATCCGGAAAGTAAGTGAGGCTTTTTAATATAAAATAATACTTATAAATTATTATCAATAAAAAATTCCTATAAATGTATGTTTATCAATACCCCAAAAAACATTCAGAGGAGACAGCATTGAACATGCAAAATGAAAGCAACGAAGTTGCAATATCCCCCTATGCATTGAAATGCTAATACCCTTATGTAAATATATAACCCGTTAACATGTTTCAGCTATCCGTCTGTCAGACTCACGCACCAAACCAGTTCCGGTACCCTTCGCCACCGCTCCCCGTTTTTGGCGGCACCCTGGTACGCCCGTTTGAGTCTAGATTGCATGCATTGCACCCTACCCCCCGCCCCGCCCAAAAGTGACTCTAGAATGCCGTTCTTGCTCCGGTATACCCTACTACTCCCATACAATATATACATCCAACATACCATAACACACACCCACCCTCACCAAACCGTCCGTCGACCAGACACCGCGCTTGTCCGAGACACTCCCGAAGAGAATGTTCAAGGAAACAGTCTCTTTGGCTATGTTGTCATACATAAATTAATTTATGTATTTATTTTGCCACACCTCGTAGGTATGAACGTATCCCGCCCATTTGCGAGTGTTGTGTCCAAAACACTGTGTTAACGCTTTTTGAGGCAACAATTTTGAGTCAAGTAATGTCGCGTCCCGTCAATTGATCAGACTTGGGATGCAATTATTATTGTGTGCTATTATTGTCCAAATTTCTGAGTAAAGTGTTTCGATGTGCAAGTTACAAAAACAAGGCAATGCAGAGATTCATTGCATTGGAGAGCATCTTGAGCGCTCATTCAAAATTCCCTTATGTCAACATTCTGATGAACTTGTTCGACGCAAACAAACTTAGAAGTAACAATCACGCACGCAAAATTTTTGTACTGTTTAATTGGTATTTGAATACGATTTACAGATTTAGTTTAGAATTAGGGTTTCAGAATTAGGGTGAACGTTATCTTCTTATTATAATTTTTTTTAATATGATGTTGTGTTGATGTTGTCATGACAGTCATGTGATGTGCTAGATCACTTCACGAGCGATGTCCGCCGTTGTCCGATGCGATATGTGTATGTGAAGCGAGCGAAAGGGCGAATACGAAGTATGAATATGAAGACCAATTCACAAACACCAATAATCCTTTAGGTCTGGATCAACGGATGACTCTGAGCGCATCTAGGTACTCAATTGTTGAATATGTTACCATTGTTAGTAGTCCAAAAGACAGGAAAAATAGGTACTTAAAATGAGGCAAACCGTGTATTTCATTCTTGTAGTGGATAATACGGGAAAATGTTGAAACAACGGCTGACGGGGATATCTCGCTATAAAAGAGCAATAATGCTTACCTCAATGAGCCAGAGCAAGTCTGAGGAAAGGACACCACACCTCTGGTCCCGAGCAACAATAACAATCACATATAAACAAAGTAACTCGATATCACACTTGGAATGACGAGAGTGCGATGAAACGTGAACTGAATTTTTTTGTCAGAGTTCGTTTGTGTGCGAGCGAGCGATTTGTATTCCATGATGTGTAGCAGCATTAGTTGGTGACAATCCGGAAAACAAATGTGATCGTAGATAATGTTAGTTTAAAAACTTCCTAATACGCACAGCCTGTAATGCCCTCGTCAACAAGGTACAAACGTGTTGGGGTGTCTAGTTTCATATAAATAATGATTAAGGTAGTCCGCACGTTTCCCTTCTCGTCATGTTTGTTCATATCTGCCATGATCTTACATTCGTTGAAACAACAGGATTGAACGTCACAAGCATAATTATCAAGGTCAATGCAAATTCACGTACAGTCCTTTCAGTATCAAAAATAGTCATGTTGTAACTGACGTCATCGTCTGAAAATGTAAAGTAGCGACAAATAGATGGTGATTAACACTTTCGGCTAGTTACACACCCCAGATTACACACCCCACCATTAATAACAAAAAAGGCACGCCAAAAAGAGTAAACTCACAATCTGATGCTAGGTCATACCTCAAAACCTTCTATCACAATCCATGTAGATCCTACACCCCAAGACTTTTTCAACCCGTAGAAAACGAAATTCCGGGGTGATACACTCTATGCCATCACGACCATGCGTTCACAGTAAGGCCGGGCGCTAGGACGTTTGCATCTCAAATAAGAATGGGAGGTGTTATAGCTATCCATTTTTACGGCTCATTTATTCTCTATATTGTAAGGTTTTGATAACCCTTGTTGTATAATCTGTTGACATTCATCTTTTCACCTCATCAGATTTATTGTCTTCACGAGCCCTAGTTTGTGTTAATCTGTTAAATCCGTTCTGTGTATTCTCCTGCTACTCAGAAATGTGTTTCCAATCCCAGCTCAGCATGTTGCCCTCCGATTATGATACCCATGTTCATTTCTTCAACGAACTTTTTGAACTGTTCCATGTTGAAAAGGAAACCAGGACCGAGTAGGTAGTTTATATTCACCTTTCGAGTCGACGCGTCAGAAATAAAGCGACAACAAATAGCTATCGGAATTAAAAATTAGAATCAGACTTGAACTTATTCGCTTTACTTTCGCACATAAGACAATTAGTCAATTAGGCTAGAATAAACTTTACAATCGTAGATTGCGAGGTCCATGTCTGAGCTAACCAATGACTTATCTTAGTGACATGTGGTTCAGTAAGTTTACTTTCAATTTATAATTCCTTGACTTTATCTAAGAACCTATATGACCGAACGTGCTCAAAGAAATCGTATTAATATTAAAAGAAACTCAACTGGAAAATATTAGCTCTATTTTTACGTCGAAGTCTAGCGGTTTCCGAATGCTAACTATTACCTGTTTGATATATATTTTTCAGATTGAATAAATTAGTATTCAATTTTTTAGCTCCATTTATCAAAATTATGTTAACGAATATTAATGTATGTACTGTTTGCATAATGGCAGACTATCAAACAAACATGACTTCTATCCTCCTGTTGCTTGCAGAGTCTACGAAACTCTGCCCACCTGGAACGGCTGATCAAACAGATGGAGCTTGTGTACGAGATGGAGCAAAGCTTCTACGGAATGGCGTACCTGCTCGAGCATCTTCGACTGGGCAGGTAGGGACTGACACAGTGTTGGGCAGGTAGGGACTGACACAGTGTTGGGCAGGTAGGGACTGACTCAGTGTTGGGCAGGTAGGGACTGATACAGTGTTTGGCAGGTAGGGACTGACACAATGTTGGGCAGCAGAGGACGCGAGTGAAACGCTCCGATTGATATGTTATTGTAATTCCTATTCCCGGCTTATACCTGCTGTGAGGGAGGCTGTGGCTAGCGCACCGTTAATATCTTCAACTTACACAACGACACTCTCATGTTTGTATGACCAGGACCAATGCTGACCGCTAGGTTGAACTCTCACACGGAGGAAGACACCTAGAACCAACGTGAGGCCATGAGAAGGCCTTTTAAGCGAGAATGTAAGGCACGGTACCATGTCATGCTCATGAGCGTCGGGTATTTCTGACTAATACATTATGTACGCCTACATTTTAGGCCTCCTCGAATATATTAAACTAGATTGACTCTAATTATTCTTCGTTGGCCTTAAAGGAAGGGTGACAGTTCACTCACATACATCTACCTGGCCCACCTTACAGTCACTCATGTCTTATCAAAATGTCCGACCTGGACAGAGTGCCGATGCACTAACTTTCCCAGATGTCCGACCTGGACAGAGTGCCGATGCACTCTTTTTCCCAGATGTCCGACCTGGACAGAGTGCTGATGCACTCACTTTCCCAGGTGTCCGACCTGGACAGAGTGCCGATGCACTCACTTTCCCAGATGTCCGACCTGGACAGAGTGCTGATGCACTCACTTTCCAAGATGTCCGACCTGGACAGAGTGCTGATGCACTCACTTTCCCAGATGTCCGACCTGGACAGAGTGCCGATGCACTCCCTTTCCCAGATGTCCGACTTGGACAGAGTGCCGATGCACTCACTTTCCCAGATGTCCGACCTTTTATTTACAATTTTACCTCATGATCCGTTCGGTGTTTAGCCTCTTGTTGATTTCTTACTTGCCCCACTCTAAAGTCTATGAATGAGCGACCTAAGATGTTTACGTTCCTGGCAATTCTGTAAAGGAGGCGCAGGTGACAGATTTAGATTTGAATGACTCTTCCGTTCGGCGGTTAGAGACGTCATAACATAACTAATGTTAGCTTGGCGATGATGAGTCCACCCACGGACAGGGTCCAGGTGAGTACGAATGCATGCACGCCCGTGCACTCGAGAGATAATACAACGAAACATTTCGAGCTGATGAGTTGTGTGCATACAAGATGTAATATGATCCTTGTACTACAATCACATTCAAAAATTGATTTTTTTTCAGATTTAATCTTTTTCAGGGGTGGTAGCCTGTAGGGTGTTCGCAAGTGCTTACAGGTGTGAGAAGGAAGCAACAAGTTTTTTGGAGCCATTTAGATTGCTTTTTAATGGTAAGGAGACGAGTTGTGAAGTAGACCGTGTAAGAGCGCATCATTTATCTGTAGTAAAGGATCAAGAAAGGAAAAGGTTGTGGTAGGTAATAGCATTCATGAATTACACTCACAACAACTCATATCAGCACCTGAAGATAAAGCCACGGACCCACGTTGTTGATTGAGATTGTCTCAGTTTCCTTCCTCGTTAAAGCAAGGTGACCGGCCTCTTTGCGGGACAACGTTAGCAACGAGAGAGTGCAATTCTGGGAGGATTTGTCGAGCCGGGACTTGAACGTTTCGATTGTATAGCTGATTACAGTTTCCCTTGGAAGTTTTTTTCATTTTTTCGACAGTCTGTGCGTGAAATATTAAAAGTTATGTCGAGTGTGAATCGCTTACAAATAATTTCGTGAGGTGGGGTGAATTTGGTGGGTTAAGGTGGGGCGAGTGAGGTAAGGCGAGTGTAGAGGTGCTATTATCTTGTGTCGATTGGTAGGGAGCGAGCGAGGTTGAGAGAGTGAGGTGGTACAAGTGAGGTTTGTTTGAGTGACGTTGGGTATTTCAGGTGGGGCGAGTGTGGTGGGGGAATTGTGGTGTGTCATGGGGTGTGAGCGAGGTGGGGAGAGTGAAGTGTGAGGTAGGGTAAGTGAGGTGTGGTGAGTGATGTGTGGTGAGAGAGGTGGGGTGAGTGAGATGTTGTGAGTGAAGTGAAGTGATTGAGGTAGGGTGAGTGATGTGAGGCGAGCGAGGTGGGGTTAGTGAGGATGTGTGAGTGAGGTGGGCTGAGTGTAGTGAGGTGTGTGTGAGGTGGGGTGAGTCACGGGGAGTGAGTGAGGTGGGGTCAGCGAAGTGGAATGAGTGGGATGAGAAGTGTGAGTCGGAGTAATTGAGTTTGGTTGAGTGAGGTTGGGTGAGTGGATGAGGTTATGTGGGTGATCATGGTTGGTTGAGTGAGTGGAGTAATGTAAGTGAGGTGGGGTAAATGAGGTTGGGTGAGTGAGTGGGGTGAGTGTATTTAGCTGAGTGAGGTAGGCTGAGTCAGATGGGGTGAGGCGAATGAGGTAGAGAGAAAGAGGTGCGATGAACGAGGTGTGGTGAGTGAGGTGGGGTTTGAGAGGTGGAGTGAAAGTTTGAGGTTTGTGTTCTTACGTTAGTGAGGTCGAGCCGAAACTTGAACGTTTCGATTGTATCGCTGTTCACAACGTCCCTTGGAAGTTTTTTCCATTCTTAAACAACTAACGTGAAAAAATGAGCGTTATGTCGAATGTGAAACGCTTACCAACCATTTTGTGAGATGGGATGAGTATGGGGGGTTGAGGTAGGGCGAGTGAGGGGAGGCGAGTGTTGAAGGACGATTGTTGTGTGGCGATTGAGGCGGGGCGAGTGAGGTGGGACGGGTGAGGTTTGGTGAGTGAGATGGGTTGGCAAGGTTGATTTAGTACGGCGGGATAAGTTTGGATGGGTGAGTGAGGTTGGGTGGGTGAATGAGTTTGGTTGGGTGAGTGAAGCTGGTTTGGTGAGTAATTTAGGGTTAGCGAGGTGGGCTGAGTCAGATGGGGTGAGGCAAATGAGGTAGGGTGAGTGAGGGGAGGCGAGTGAGGTGTATGAGTGACGTAGGCGAGTGAGGTTGGGTGAGTGAGGTGGAGTAATTGAGGAAGGGCGAGTGAGATGAGGTGAGCGAGATTGGGTGAGTGGTGGGGTGAGTGAGATAAGGCGAGTGAGGTGAAATAAATGATGTAGGGCAAGTAAGATGGGTAAATTTAATGTGTGAGTGAAGTGGGGGGAGTGATGTGGGTGGGTTGAATGGCGGTGGGTCGAGTGGGTAGGGTTGAATGAGTGAGTGAAGGCGTATGAGCAAAGTTGGGTGAGTGGGGTGAGGAGTGTGAGAGCGACATTCTGCGTCTATTTAAAACTATCTATAACACTCATCTCTCCTTACATCCGGTTCCTTTACAGTACTCGAATCGGTATCCGTATCGGCATCAGTATTGGCACCCATGCCGGTACTCATATTGGTACTTGGGCCCGCATTAGTACCGGGCCAAGCTCGGGGTGGTCTCTACATCCGAATCAACTAAAACCGGAGTCGATATTGTCAACTAAAACCTGAGTCGATATTGTTCAGTATTTCACGAATAATGGCCATGAATGGGATCCTCAGCGCAATGCATGCTGTTGACAAATAACTGACCAGAATTGCTATAAAAAAAGATCGTTGACGAAAATGCGTTACCCACCAACAGTGATCATTATTAATAGATGGGGGGAGCAGTCGAACGCGACGCCCATAAGCACGATTGCCAACCAAAGCCTAGCGTTATATTCGCCTGACATTGTACAGTTGCAAGATAAAATTAGCTAATTATTAATGTCTGATTGAGTAACAAACTTGACTGCTTCAACTATATATTCAGCTTTCGATTCGTTCTTTTTATTTCAATATGGTCGATAAATGTAATTTTTAAAATAAAGTTTTAATTAAGTTCAAAACGATCAGTGAAAAAAACACTCCTTAAGATGTCTTAAAACGTGAACCGTAGACATTTTATTTCCCTACACTACCTATTCGTATATTTGATAGTGTTCAGTGGCTTTTCTTAACAAACAACTCACGGATTAACAGTCTTTAGCAATCGACAGTGACAGGTACTTTTTCAACCATTACTGTTTCCTCACGGTCTATCGATTTTTTTTATGCTGGCCAAATTATGTCTCTCAGCCCAATGGGGAGACACGCTGTTTCACACAGTGTGTATCATAGGTCGTTATAAATTGGTTTTGACCCTGTGTCTAAAGTGTATACGATACGATACATCATTTGAAAGCCCTAGTAGAGTACTACAATTAGGTTTTTCAATCAAAACTGAACTGAAAATTGTCTAAAATAAAACATTTTGTCTTCTCTTCCTACATTCTTGAAGCTATCAAAACACGCGAAGCATTTTTCCGAATGGTATTGAAAAGAGTAATACAAACACATGAAACATATTTTTCAATACAAATTTTGAAACTTGTCTGACCTCTCCTACGCCATTTGTGATGCCATGGCCGACAATGCGTCCTTTGGAACTTTCGTCCAGTACTATGGTTTAATGACGATATTTTGCATTCAATTTTTATAATGCATAAAATATCATGTTTCATTGCAGCCGTCTTTAAGCTGACATGGTATGCAATTCAACATTTAATAGCTCTTTATTATTTCAGAGAGCCCCTTCGGGTATTAAAAGTAGTTTTAAAGCCACGGTTCAGTATTTCAGTCGTATGATTTTTCATCTGAAATCTAATTTTTTTAACTTGTGAAGCAGTATTTTCTATAAGATATATTTGTAAGTCGTATCTCCTCCTGACATGTAATATATCACTGAAATGTTTTGTGAAGTACTACAATCGAAATGGTTTTACTTAAATATATGCAACGATAGTCTAAACCCTATTTTCACTTCCTGGCACATGTGAACAACCGGAAACCTCAATCATCATCATTAAATACTTTCCATATAACAAGTAATTTATAAAAAAACAGGGTGCTGGGAGATGATCGTTCCACAGTTGCCAGCGTTGTCGATTCGTATCAAATGCACTCCTAAGAGCGAACTGCGCCACAAACTGATTCGTTTACAAGCTCGTAGCGAGAACAATTATTACTGTGTCTGAATAATTAATTATTAAGTGTGAGAACGAAGCAGGGGCAGTTACGAGATAAAAATCATTATTGGTTATCCACAACGAAAAAAATTTACACCTATTTTTGTTCACGTAAAATTTACCTTATTAAGAAATTTCGTTACGTAATCATGTGTAAAAGTGCGAAAAGTGTTAAGTGAAGGTTTTAGGTAATAATATATTGAAAACAGTTTTTCTCTCACAACTGTATACTTTCAGATAAAATTCTGTAACGATTTAACTTTCAAATAAAAAACAATTAGACGCAATCTGAGTTTAGAAGAACTGTCATCAGCAAAAAATAATCATTGAATTTAAAATTAAATACACTTTGAAGTTTCTAATTTTAGACTATTATTACATTGTCAATTAAAAATCGCAATGTAAAATTTAGTGAAATGCTGAAACGTGTATTTTCTTTCCTTGCTAAAAATAAGCTATCTACTAATGTCAAATTTTGAATGTATATCATCATAATACGGAGGAGCTTTATATAATTTCATTTAGATGAACATTTCCAATGATATGATTTTTTTTTTTTAGTTGAAACATCTAAGGAAATATGCACGGCAAATTCACTGTTTATTGTAGCAATGAAAGCTGTACATAGTCATATGTTAGATCTTGTTTCTTCATTCATATATTCACATTTCAGATCATATTTGTGATGAAGTTTTAGGCTATAGTTCAATGTTGTATGACAAAAATGGAGATCCTCTTTTTAATCTATCCTTTAGAGATTTTCTACGAATTGTCTAGCAAAATATAACAAAAAATGTTGACTGAGCTAATAACGTTGGGGTTACATTATATTAGAAATCTTCGGAGAAGCTGACTGAGCTAATAACGTTGGGGTTACGTTAGGTTTGACATCCTCGGAGAAACTGACTGAGCTAATGACGTTGGGGTTACGTTAGGTTAGACATTCTCGGAGAAGCTGATTGAGCTAATAACGTTGGGGTTACGTTAGGTTTGACATCCTCGGAGAAACTGACTGAGCTAATGACGTTGGGGTTACGTTAGGTTAGACATCCTCGGAGAAGCTGACTGAGCTAATAACGTTGGGGTTACGTTAGGTTAGACATCCTCGGAGAAGCTGACTGAGGTAATAACGTTGGGGTTACGTTAGGTTAGACATCCTCGCAGAAACTGACTGAGCTAATAACGTTGGGGCTACGTTAGGTTAGATATCCTCGGAGAAGCTGACTGAGCTAATAACGTTGGGGTTACGTTAGATTAGACATCCTCGCAGAAACTGACTGAGCTAATAACGTTGGGGTTACGTTAGGTTAGACATCCTCGAAGAAGACCAGCAGTTACCAGTAACTAGGAATGTATCGCCAGCTGAAAGAGCTAATGGTTCTGTGGCCCACTGGGTGGCGCGGTAGTCTCTCCACACAATCGAAGCTGAGGGTTGAAGGCTACTTGTTCTCCAGAGAGACGTTTTGGTCGGTTTCTAAAGTGATAAAAAGGCCCACTCATCAACGATGTGGGACAAAAAGGCTGCTAATGATAAACTGGGAAGGGAGAGTCGCAATCGGTTGTGCGTCCTAGGAAAGGGCTTCGCAAGTCCATGACTCTCAGGTAGGAAAGCTCTTCAACACCAAATCTATTCACCAAATCGCTAACAAATTCAACAGACCTAAAAATGTCTAAATTCAACAGACCTAAAAATGTCTAGTAGTGGTCGTTGAAGTGGTAGTAGTTGTAGTGGTAGTAGTTGTAATTGTAGTAGTTGTAGTGGTAGTAGTTGTAGTGGTAGTAGTTGTAGTGGAAGTAGTTCTAGTGGTAGTAGTTGTAGTGGTAGTATTTGTTGTGGTAGTAGTTGTAGTGGTAGTAATTGTAGTGGTAGTAGTTGTAGTGGTAGTATTTGTTGTGGTAGTAGTTGTAGTGGTAGTAATTGTAGTGGTAGTAGTTGTAGTGGTAGTAGTTGTAGTGGTAGTAGTTGTAGTGGTAGTAGTTGTAGTGGTAGTAGTTGTAGTGGTAGTAGTTGTAGTGGTAGTAGTAGTAGAAGTAGTAGATTACATTAGATTAGAGTAAAGAAAACAAACGAGAACAAGGTCTCATGTCGAGTGTGTCCTTTGAAAGAAGGGAAAGAAGAGTGGTGGATAGTTGACGAGGCTTTAGAAATTCACGCACACATACAGAAAAAGGAAGGTTGTGTGGACAGAAAGGAGAAGGACCACCACTACTCGCACCACTACCTACTACAACCACCCACTAATACCTAAGGCATTCCAAACCCGGAAAAGGAAAGGTCGAGAGTCATGTTGACTTGTTCTGGATCGGGGCGAACAAAAAGCGAAGTGAAGTATTTAGGTTTCAGGCGGCCACATCTCAGACGGTCGAGATGAGACGGCCACGCCCATACGCTCAGCGGACTCACACTTTTCCTCGAGCGCAGGCCTTTCGGCTTGCCCCAGAAGTTGGGTCAGACGGACTCCAACTAGGTATAGAGTCTACTTCCAAAGGAGCATATGGGAATTAAATTTCGACAAGTATGTGCACATTTAGGATAGCAGCACACCCAGTTGCACGGGTAGTGGTCCTCCCCCATGTGCTAAGAAGATTACGTCTTCTGTACGCAAGCGGTTCCTTGAAGGCTGTCGCACTTCAAGATGAGACGTCTGAGCAACATCTAGGGATTGACCTGCCCTTGGCTGATCTAGAGTCTAGGTCGGACTTTTCAAAAATCTAGGAGAGCTCCAGCCCAGTTTCCTGAGAGTGGTTCTCCCTAGTGTTCAGTAGAGTAAGTCTCTGAACATGTGTGGTTGGTCCTACAAGAGCATTTCATGCGAGATGTAATAGGACATCTCCTGAAAAAAAGTTGCTAATGGCCACTCCTGAGTTTAGTCAAGTGATACATATTTTTAAATTTATTGAATAGTTATCGCAGATTTTCAGTCAAAAAAGGCAGATCAGTATTTACATTTTGAATTTAGACAATAGTCAACAGGAACACGATGTTTTAAATTTTGACAAGCATCTAGCGTAGAATTTAATCCGATAAAAGAGCCAACGATTTTTAAATTTTAACATTTTTTTCTGACGTTGCTGCACCAGGTCCCACCCGAATCTGTGCTACAGAAGAGAAGGCGGTTAGTTATCCACGTTGTAGAGGGGAATAAATTTCAATGTGAGATGTCTGAGGGGCATCTCCAGGGATTAGTTTGCACTAGGTGCTATATATATAGGTTCCATATGCTTCAGGTGAGATGCCAGAGGGACATCTCCAAAAATATTTCATATTTCAGGTGATATGCCAGAGGGACATATGACAAATATTATTTCACCAGGTAACCGGTGCGTGCTGCCAAGCGAAGGCAGCTCGAGAAATTGGCTCGGACATCTTTGAGGAATGGGTTAGTAGGTGAGCGTCTCTCTGCGCCATGCTGCAACAGGGTCACTCCTGGATCTGTACTACAGGAGAGAAAGAAGATGGTTAGTTCATTCAGAATGTACAGATGGGTCAATTTAGAGGTGAGATGAGATGCCATTTTATCATTTTAAGATGAGATGCCAGAAGGACATCTGTAAAATCGATATATATATATATATTTCAACTGATGTGCCTGTGGGGCTTTATATATTTCAAGTGAGATGCCAGAGGGACATCTCTAAGAGATGTACAATTTGGTATTACGAAGGGAAGAAGAGGAAAAAAAGAGAGTAGCATCGTGTTGACAGAGCTCTTCCATAGGAAGGTACTCACTGATTCAACAGATGGATGTTTATTGATCCCCATTTCTCTCCTTTCTTTTCTCTCTCGACAGGGAGGGTAGAAAAGTAAGGATAAAATACCATTGCGTCGGCAATGTCTCTCCGTCTGAGGATACTCATTGCCTAACAATGAATGATATCTGTCTAAACTACGTCGTACCGTAGAGTTGAGCAAGCTCTCTTCATGGTGCGATTTCGATTTTTGCATATCATGGGGTGAGGGGTGAGCCACCGTTGCGGCTCATCGGTAAGCGTCGCTGGGTCGCCGGCAGACTTCACCCGCACATCTTTGTTGAATCTACGTCGTACCTTAGAGTTGAGCAACGCTCTTCTCCTGATGCAGCTTGATTTTTGCATAACATGCGGTGTGGGGGTAAGCCATCGATGCGGCTTCTCAGCAAGCGTCGCTAAGTCGCCAGAGACTTCACCCGCTCTGATTGGTTATTGTTATCTATCTTTCCCCGTTTTTCTCTTCTCTTTTCTATCCCGCAGGGAGGGTAGAAAAATGAAAGAAAGATACCATTGGGTCGGCAAGGTCTCCCCATAGGGAAATACTCATTGCCTCTACAATAAATGATATCTGTCGAATCTACGTCGTACCGTAGAGTTGAGCAAAGTTCTCGTCCTGGTGCGGGTTCAATTTTCGAATATCATAGGGTGTGGGGGTGAGTTGTCGGCAGACTTAACCTTCACTAGTTGGCAACTTTGGCTATCTCTCCCCATTTTTCTCCTTTCTTTCCTTTCCCACAGGGAGGGTAGGAAATTAAAAAGAAAAATGCCATCGTGTCGGCAAGATTGCTCCGTAGGAAGATGTTCATTGCCTCCAGCAATGGATGACACCCGTTGAATCTAGACCGTATCACAGAGTTCAGCAGGAGCTCTCCTCTTGTTGCGGGTTCGATTTCCGTTTATCATGGGGTGTGGTGGTGAATGCTGGCACCGTACCACATAAGAATAATGAAAATAAATGGTAAAAATATTTGATATCTTTCCAAGTCTTCACCGCCGCATCGAGTTGAGCAAGCCCTCCTCTTAGGCGGTGTCGATTTTTGGATACCACAGTCTGTGGTTGGGTTTTCTCTCACCTTCGCTTCCCAAGCTTCATGACATCCTATTTAAACAATTTACATACATAGATTTATAAATCTTAATGTCATTAAACCCAAAATCCAGACTGGTGATATTTGAGGTCATTTGTAGGTTTATTTTAATTTAATTTACCTTTAGCTTAAGTCAAACGACGCCATTGTTGTGAACAAAATCAAATGAGCACAGCGAGTCATTGTCAGGTCTACGGTGTAGCTACAGTTACTAGGAATAACTACAGATAATTCCCTACCTAAAGTATGTTAGTCTACTGCTAATCTCTACGTCGCTGGTTCGACTAGTCAAAAGGTCTTAGTTTAAACTTATCGTTTCTCGTAGATGTGGATACATTATCCGTAT
>SDVV010009141.1:0-16850 GCA_016164225.1 Gammarus roeselii
CTTAGCCAGTCTGTGCAGTAGCGTCCTCTTAGCCAGTCTGTGCAGTAGCGTCCTCTTAGCCAGTCTGTGCAGTAGCGTCCTCTTAGCCAGTCTGTGCAGTAGCGTCCTCTTAGCCAGTCTGTGCAGTAGCGTCCTCTCAACCAGTCTGTGCAGTAGCGTCCTCTTAACCAGTCTGTGCAGTAGCGTCCTCTCGAACGAAACGCCTGACTAAAGAAATACGAAACAAGTTTTGACAACAGCGGCCGCAGAAACTTTTCGATGCAGTAAGTACGTTGTTTGTTCAATTATTAGCCCGAAGCTCTTTCCACCCGCTTCCCCTTCCAAGCAGCCTCATCAACCCTCCTTCCCGTTGGAACATACCTCGCACCCCTCTCCCACCATCCGTTTACCCATCACCTCCCTAAACTCGCCCCCTTCCACCACCAGACCTTTCCAGTGTCTTGGGGTCGGAAAAGTGTTGTGTGGAAAACTAGAGCACAAATTCATTTAAGAAGCTCTATCTTCATTTCAATCTGTTACTACACTTCAGGGTAAGCATAATCCCCATAGTGACTCCCTTTCTTGTTGGTCTTCCCTCGCTGTTTTCATGGCACTGGAGTTTTGAGACGTGAAACGAGACAAGAAGTTTCCGATGGGTTCCAAAGAGGAGGAGACCTTCCGGTGAACGTTGTCTTTGTACTCCTCCATGTTTGCTCCAACACTTTGAACGTCACGATTCTGGTGAGCCGGTGATCGTAGTCTCTGTCCTCTACCATGTTTGCTCAACACTTTGAACGTCACGATTCTGGTGAGCTTGTGATCGTGGTCTCTGTACTCCACCATGTTTGCTCAACACTTCAAACGTCACGATTCTAGTGAGCCGGTGAGCTTGGTCTCTGTCCGCCTCCATGTTTGCTCCAACACTTTGAACATCACAATTTGTCTTCAACCCTTCATTCTTCACCTCGTCGCCATTGTTATAATTTGAACGAGGGAGAAGTACTTTAACGCGGGAACAGTTATGATATATTTATTTACATTGAAATATACAGAAAGATTGTGACCGGTTGTGTGTAAGGCCAAGACTAGACTGGTTCAACCCATTCCGTCCCTCTTTATAAGAAGCCTCATCATTCGTAGACACGTACACATCCACACATTGAGATTTTATTTGAAATTTACTTGATCAATAATAGGTCTACGCCTTTTTTTAGGTTTGTAGCGCATTGACAGGGCTTGTGTAAACAATATGCCCAAGAGATACTAATCACAAAATGACTTCTTGAGTTATTTTTCTCATATTTTATATGAAAAGTGGGTACGTCAATATTTAAGATCCCCCAGTATTCGTGGTGAGTGCGTGGCTTATGATTTGGGCCATGTTATATTGTTAGATTAGGCTAATTTGGATGTCAATGAAGTCATCAGAACTTAAACCAATTTTTACGAATGTTTATGCGCCATGATATGTTGTTATAAACTTTTATACTATTAAGGTCATTTAAAGCGTTAAAGGTGGTGCGAGGTGGTTATGATGACGAAATATTTTTATAATATTATTTAGAATAATGTAACAATAACAAGTAAACAGGGTAATTCTCGAACGAGCATGAATAAAGATTGTGATACTGTAAAAGGAGAACGTATGAGAACATAGTTAAGTTATGTAGGAGGAAAGTTAAGTACAATAAAGTTGAGTGAAGTTCACAAAACCCATCCTGCAAAGGAAAAAGCACACAAAAATTATAGACACAAACCTCAATTGCAATATTTCACGCATCTAAATATGGAAGTATTTATCACGTCATTTTTATGATCTAGCAGAGTATTACAAGTAATATATAACGACTTGAGTCAAAGAAACCTATATTTAACACACGAGTATCTCACAAAACTACCTCACTGTTCTAACTGGGGCTCACCCCCTCCCGTGAACAGAATGTGTTGTGTCAAGTCCCAATTTCCTCACTCCCTCAATGACTTAAAATCTCAAAAAAGAGGCGGGCCTAAACTGAAATAGAGGCACAAACTCTTCTATGAGGGGACGGCCCTACAGTTTACTAAACTCTAAATGGGCGTGTTTCCCTTGGCTGCTGTTGCCTCATTGGCATACAAGTAATTTCATCCGTTACATAACATCATAGACTCCGCCCTAAGGCCGTTACGACTAAAAGGCTACCATGGGCTATGAGAGTGAAACCTGGCCCTCTTCGTTATCGAATGCCCGGCACCAAATTGCTGACTTGCTTACTTTTGAGTGACAGGCACAAATGGGAAAAATGAAATACACTTTACAAAGTCTTTCGGTCAAGTAATCTAATCTGTTGGCACACTGCCGTTTGCTAAAAGAAACACTTTCAAGGGTGATGGAAAATAAGCAAAAAGACTGTTTCCCACCGTGTAACCAAAGCTAGGGTTGACAGACCTACACTGTTTCTCGCGCAGTGAGAAAGACTCAAGCATTACGGGAATGTCTGAATAGACACTGAGACATATATATCTCCTATCTGAGATTGATCACAACAATGCCAAGGCAATATCTTTACCGTCCTATGCATGCAACAAGCCGCTTCTGAATGCAAAACGGCTGCGAGTACAGCACACGGATTTAATTATGTGTTCCTGCGTGATAACGTTACGATGTATTTGTATTGAATGTAGGATTTATATCGTTTATTCACAGCTTCTATCGTACAATATTTTAGCCAAATCTTTACAATATGTCACCACGTTTCGATTTTCTCAACCCCATGTTCTTGGTCTTTCCTCATCCCATCTATTCGTGCTTTCCAAACCTCATGCATGTATTAGTGACTTCCCAACGCCATGCCATGTATTATTAATTGGACTACAAATAGACATTGTCTGTAAGATCATTGATGATAATATTAGATGTTATATTTTGCTATACGAACCGCCGGCCCACGTGAGATGAGCAGTGACCATCTTCAATTTAACTTTCGTTTCCCTAATTCAAGTAGTGTATTTGATACTGAAATTTCCTGTGTAATAATAGAGAATTTCAAACCCATTGCCAGATGATGGAAAAGAATGATTTGATAATAATACTAAAAACCAATTCACATAGTTTTATTATATATTTTTTTGCTTTTTCTGGATAGTAGAAAATACAGTTCAAGCTCTTCAGGTCACTCACACACCTCATGGTCACTCACGCCTTTTAGGTAACTCACGCCTCTCTTAGGTCACTCTCACGCATCTTAGGTCACCCTCCCGCCTCTCAAGTATTCCTCACGTCCTTCGTGTCACCGTCATCTCCCGGAGGTCACTCTAGCGCCTTTGATCAACCCTCACGCCCGTCAGATCAACTCACTCTCTTCAGTTCTTCTCACACATCTCAGGTCACCGTCATGCCCCTCAGGTCACCCTCACGCTCATTCAGTAACATACGCGCTCTTCAGGTCCCCATCACATTCCTGAGGTCACTCTTACGCCCTCAGGTCACCCTCACGCCCCTCCCTGCAAGAGGTCGCCCCTAAAGCGACTCCGGAACCCGATGTCCCTATAAAAAGAAGTGTAAAAGGAGCCCTGCCGCCCAGAACATATTCTCGTGGGCTCGAGTCGTAATAAAATTGCTCCCAAATTGCCCCCCGTGACCATCTCTTGCGCAGCCACAAAAATAAAACATAATATGACATGTGTAAGGAGAGCCGCTGGCCTGGAGAGGCTGGAAACATGTGTAAGGCGAGCCGAAAGCCTACAGAGGCTGGAGACATGTGTAAGGAGAGCCGGAAGCCTACAGAGGCCGGAGACATGTGTGAGGAGAGCCGTCGGCCGGAAAAGATGGAGACGTGTGTAAGGAGAGCCGTCGCGCCGGAAAGTTGGAGACGTATGTATGAAGAGGGAGGCCTGCTGCTCCTTTGTGGTGTATCGAAGATTGTGTTGTTTGAGTCGACGGAAAGTCGAGCCGCCATTCAAAAAATGAATTCTATTCGAACGAATGAATAATAATGACCGTTTTTATATCGATGAATGCAATAACAGTAACCTGCAACAACCGGCACCCTTACATTAGTTATAAATGACGGCCTGCAACTGTAACGGAACTATACTCTGCATTGCGCTAAAACATAATTTTTCGTAACACGTTCACTTAACATTTATTTTCTATGACGATTAATTATTAATTTTCCAAGCTTTACCTGTGTTGTTACAATATTTTGGCAGTATAAATGCAGTTCGAGGACAACCAGTCATACTGCACATTCAACTGCCACGCAAATTCCTGTTTTAATCAACACATTCATTTGCACAATAGAACAACAAAACCTCATCACGGTTTCTAAGGAAACATTATGGGGGCGGAGCGTACTCAAAAGGGGCACTGAGAACCAATCCTATTGGCTAAGAGTTTACAGGCCGTTAGGCCAAACGAGGGTAGACGCCGCATAGACGCTCAGAGACGTCTGAGAGGGTAGACGAGGGTAGACACCGCAAAGAGGCTCAGAGACGTTTGAGAGGGTAGACACCGCACACACGCTCAGAGGCGTTTGAGAGGGTTAGACACCACACAGACGCTCATAGACGTTTGACAGGGTAGACGAGAGTAGACACCGCACAGACGCTCAGAGACGTTTGAGAGGGTAGACGAGGGTTGACACCGAACACACGCTCAGAGACGTTTGAGAGGGTAGAAGATGGTAGACACCGCACAGACGCTTAGAGGCGTTTCATAGGGTAGACGAGGGCAGACACCACACAGACGCTCAGAGACGTTTGAGAGGGTAGACGAGGGTAGACACCGCACACACGCTCAGAGACGTTTGAGAGGGTAGACGAGGGAAGACACCTCACATACGCTCAGAGATGTTTGAGAGGGTAGACGAGGGTAGACACCGCACAGACGCTCAGAGACGTTTGAGAGGGTAGACGAGGGTTGACACCGCACAGCTGAGAGACGTTTGAGAGGTGCTATTGACGATACGTCGCCAAGAGTAGCGAAGGAAAATAGGCAACAAGTGAGAGACACACTGGAGCAGCTCATGTGTAGGAATGAAGCCAAAATAGACAGCGATGTGTACTGGCGACGAGATAACTATCGAGTGGCGGAAGCTTATCTATCAACACGTGCCAAGTGAGTAGTAGGTATAGGTGCAAGAATCGCTTCCTAGAGTCACTTTTGGGCAGGGGCGGAGTCAGGTACGATGCATGCAACCTTTGACTCAAGCTAACGTACGGGGGTTCACGCAAAAACGGGGAGGTTATGCATTGTCAATGCTGTGTCCTCTGAATGTTTCTTGGGGTATTGACAAACATACATTTATATGATAGTTTTTATTGATAATATCAGTTATATAATAATTTATATGTAGTACTATAGATTAAAAAGCTCACATTTTTTCTGGACACGTTCATGATGAATTTTTTCCACCTTGGTATAATTTTCTACGTTGTTCGATATTGATCAATTTGCATGTGGCATAGATTCAATTACTTTATTGTTATTTTTATCCGATTGTATTAATCACTACCCTTGCGCTAAGCTTTACTTACTCCTGCAGTAGCTAACTCCTTCATTCGTTTTTCTTTGTGACATATCCGATGAAGGAAAATAGATACAACATTTACGGATGACTGAATCATTCCTAGAGAAGAACCACTCATGAGTATAATTGACTCATTCGACGGCTTGGTTTTAGTGGCGGTTGGAGTTGGGATATTATGTCGGTTTTTGTTCATTTATCACTAAATATTCTTTTATAGGATTAGTGTGGTAGATATGTTTTATAACTCAATTGCAGCCTTAGTGTGCGATCAGTCATGTTTGTACCAGTCTGATATCGAATTTAGGCAAGGTTCTGTGTTTTCCATCTGTTTATTTTATATGTATATAATATCAATAGGAATAGTACGGTTTATTAGTCTGGCAGTTGGTGAGTCGATGTTTGTATTTTGGGTTGATACAGCAGCTTCATTACGAGAAATCTATCTATTCCATAACGCAATATCCAGTTTGAACCAGATATATCGTTGTTCCATTGACGCGGTGTTCCAATAGCGAGACTCGCTGTTCGATATGGATTTGTTGTAAGTTATTATATTCTGTTATGTATACTTAGTTATGATTGATTGAAATATGTTGAATTTCTATTTTTTTTTTTCAATAGTTATCTCCTACAGTTATAGACATTTTTAGGATATTTTAGGTTTGCATCATCCATGTAGCAAGCCATTCCAGGCATAATTGGTAGGTTATTGCAGCATTTTGGTATTTGTATTATTTTTATATGTATATATGACACTCTCTTACGATTAAGTCGTAGTTACTTTAGTCAAAGAGATGTTAATTTATCCCTATTTTAGATTGAGTTGAGCCTAACTTCATCAGATTTTGTATGTACTATAGCGTGTTTGTGTAGAAGTATTCCACACCATTTACGATAGGTTTCGGTTATGTCGCTCGTATGTCTTAGTATCTTATTCACATTAGTTGTTGTTTGGTTCCATGCTAATTCTTTCTCGTTCATCACGTTTTTAATGTATGTCTTGGGTATACTAGAGAATTAATCTTCCTGCTTTATTATAACTCGAGAATTTTAGCATGTGTCGTTGAGTTTTGTACGTTCTCTGTACAGTTCCTATCTTCAATGCTATCTGTTTGTTATTCATACAATTATGGGAATATTAGAATATATTACGTTTATATCTGCAATGTTGAATATTACTTCAGGTATAATTTAGTTACAAGTTGTTTATTTTTATTATTTTATACATCTTCTTACATACTGTAACAATATTTGACATAGTTATTATGGATATAGAAGATCCCATTTGTTACAAACTCGGTCTTGTTGTTAGGTTATTGTATGTTTAGTGTAGATCCATTCTTCAATATTTAGGAGGAGTTAGAGAGTCCCCTAGGCAAAAGTCCGTTGTGTTTACGTTTATTTCCGATTTACTAGAATGGACACCATAATGTATAACAATTTTATTATGAATCATAGCAGAGTAGAGCATCTTATTTAGCTATTTTATAGTTATTCTTGTTGTTGTAGTTTTTTTCTCACGATAATCATAGGAATGTATGTTTAAGAGGTGTATATCCGTACTGCATCTTTGTGAAATTTCGTTATTGAAACTAGCAAATGTATAGTGTATTGTTTCAGAAGACGATTTCCTAGCTGGAGGGGTCCTCGTTTAGAGGTGGTTTACACTCATTGGTTGTCATTTGGAGTTCATCCATGTTCAACGTGAATTATGTATGGCTTTGTGGACGTCGATTTCAAGTTCCATGGATTTGTTAGAGAGATTTTCCGTCAAGCTACCCATCGTTGTAGTGGTTTACTTAGGTTGTTAGTGAACAGAAGCCTAGCTTTTAATGGTCACACACTCTTAGAGACTCGTGTCAAGCCCATTCTTGACCACTGTACCTGTGTATAGATTTTTCTTGGTTATGTCCAGGATGTGACTTTGCTCGAGGCTGTTCTATTGTACGTGACTGGTTGTTTCCTTTGAAATTTGATAAATATCAGTGGTAGATTGCTGAGAAGTGACCTAGTAAAGCATTATAGAGTTTGTTGTTACAACACAGTGGGGCTTGGATTTTTTTGTCCTGCTAGAGGCATAGCATCAGTTAGGTCTAGGAATTTGTTATAGATTTGAATAGGTGTCGTAGTAGGAATAATATTTTTCACATTAACTCAGTATTAAAATGTCAGATATTTTCGGTATGGCAGTTATGTTAGTATATGTTCTTTGTCATGAACCAGATCACGTGGGATATTGGAGTAGGATTTATCATCTGGGTGTGGTAGGATACACCGTATATAATAGTTAATCATTGTTGCTTAGGGTAGAGTAGAGAATCTTATTTAGCTATTTTTTAGTCGTTGGTGTACATTTTGATTGGTTATCATAGGAATGTATCTATAATCGATATAAATTTGCCTGATTTCATGGAATGTTGGGTATATAATACGCTTATTTGGATGTAATGCTCCAAAATTCGGTATGTTTCCCCTCTCGACGTTGGATTTGGATCCGGTTCATTGTCACCTTGGAGATCTATTCTATCGGATTAATGTAGAGTGTTAAAGTTGTTCAATAATTTATTGTTCATCTCAATTATGTTATCCGCTTGCACGTCTTTACTAGATGCTTATTCCGCACGTCATACTTTTATGAATATTTGTGATCCGTTTTCACTTTAGACACATGGAAGTAATTGATTAATTCAGGCTTCGTTATGAGATTGCGTTTTAATTCAGAATATCCGTCTTATTTGAGCATTCACCAGATCCACTGTAGCATTTTTCACTGAAGGTTTGTGATGATAGCCGTAAACCTTACCCATCCTAATCTAATATTACCAAGGATTGTATATTTTTCCCCCGTTTCCATACTTGTGTTAAGTATTTGCTTCATTGATTTAACCTTCATTCTTATCAAATCTATCCACTTGACTCTTATTTGTACCAATCTTTAGCAGATTGTGTGCCTTCACATATATTTTTTCACTTTGCCTATTACAACTCCAGTAATCTCGAGCAGTTTCTAGTAATGTTAGATGATCGCTCGTTAGTGAACTGTAGAGTTCAAAACGGTCATGTAAGCTTACCCCATGTGCCAGTTAGTGTTACGGGTGTTAAAGCGTTAGCATGTTTTTTGCACAGTTTCATTGTTAAAATATGATTTTTTGTAATGATGGATGTGCTGCTCCTACCATTTTAGTCTATTATAACGAATATTGAATATATCCACTCAAACTTTTTTTCTACAGATTTGTGATGTAAGGTCCGCAGTCAACAAGATCTAGGATATAATCTATGCCTAAGGTACATAATTGGCGATATCAATGTACGACAACATAGATCAAAATCGATGAATGCAAAAATGGTTACCATACACTGCCAAACACATTATTACCTAACCTAGCCTTTTCTAACCAATAGTTATATAGTTTCATTCAAGTTTGATGCTTATGTATGATATTGATATGGATGAACCTCTCCACTAGGGCTGTATAATTAACATATTATTAGCAGTTTGAATACATTTCTCCAATTTGATCCAGCAAATATCCTCCTGCAGATGTTTAGATTCCAGAATTTTATCGATATCTCTGTTACATGTGTGGATGAGACTAAGCAGATAGGATCCAAGAGAACTAATGCACTTCAATTTGTTACACTTTTTTAATGTGGAACAGTTATACGTGATGTTAGATTCAGAGATCTAGTCATCGTAGCCAACTTAACCAATAATTATTGATTTACATTCAACTTTGATGGTTATGTATGGCATGCAGTTATTGATATATACATATGAACCCTCCACCTGGTTGTATTTTACGTCGTTTTTTTTAATATCAAACACCACGGACATACATGAACACTTTGTATGCATTTACAGGGTCGTTACCGTCACTATGTCGGCACATGTGTCGGCACATGTGTCGGTACATGTGTCGGTACAATGCATATATACAGCGTCGTTAGCGTCACTACGTCGGCACATGTGTCGACACCATGTAGGAATTTACATACATTTGTGCAAAAAGAGTTACCGTACACTGACAGATGCATTAATACCTAGGCATCCTAACCTAGCCACCTTAAGCAATAATTATGTATTTTCATTCAAGTTTGACGGTTATGTACTATATTTAATCATTATTTTTTGTGCGATCCCTCCTTATGGCTCTATTTTACGTAGCTTATTTTAAAGGCACACACCAGGTACACACATATACGCTTTGTACGCATATGCAGGGCCCGTCACGGTATAATGACGGCGAATACAGTTGTCGATACCGGCACAATGTAGACACATACACACATTTGTATACATATACAGGGTCGGTTAACATCTGTAGCATTTTACCTCTGATCTATGATTTTCCATTAGGCCAAAGTCCCTTGCTTTTGTTACAAGATATTTAATGTGGATCATCTTCACGCCATGTTAGGTTAAAAGAACTATTCATCCTAACCTAACCATTTCCAACCAAGAATTATGTATTATCGATCGACTTTTTCATGCTTACATATGATTTTTTTCAGTGTTTTAGGATTAATCCATAACAAATGTCTCCACTTGACTCTACATTTTGATCTATTCTTTGCAGTTTTGATACACACTTCCACTTTTGATCTAGCAAATTTCATTCATTTTTCATGGATAATTACATCGTTGTTTGATTGTCATACATATTTTTATATGATTCTTGATTTTCACATGTTATTCACACCCATCAAAAATTAATCTAACCTTATGTATGGTATTCAGTCATTGATATGTACATATGCAACACTCCAAACTACTCTAAATACCCCATGCAGAACAAATATCTCCAATTCACTGTACATTTTGATCTATCCCACGAAACATAGTCTTCTACTGATTTCGACAATTCGATGGTACCTCCGACTAACTGACTTAATGTATTTTATTGCTAGTCATTGCTTAACCTTCGAGTTTGGGATATTATAAAAATTTCATTGATGATTTACATAATTTTATTAGTATTTATTGACTTTGTTTCACAGTCCTTGCTGGCACCGTCAATAAAATTTACCTGTTTTTTTATTATTCGAAACAGCATGATTCGTACATCCAACCATACGCATCATCACTATATTTAAGTTTTCCTCTCAAAATCCTTCATAAAATCCAACATATCTATGATGCGAATACCGAAGGCTGTCCCGTTCCCGTGAATCCACAATTGTATTGCTTCTTCTTCTTCTCGAACCTTAATCATTCGAAACTTCTCCAATTCAAAGTCATTCTGATCTTCATCACTGAGAATTTTGCATACGATACAGATTTTCTTTTGTTCTTAGGTACAATCTGTTTTCCACTATCTCAGCTTTATTACAGTCATGATGACAATTTTCCACTTGAATCATATCAATTTCGAGATTTGCTTTCTTATTTTCCTTAAACTTTGTTACATACGACTGTAACGCGTAGACATTAGTTACTTAAACCCGACTTATTTTTCCTTCATCCATATAAGAGTGCTATCTCCCACTCTTTTGATTCTCATTTTACCCATTCTGAGATAACTGATATTTTCAACACTAGTCAATATTTAATCGATCCGACTCATGTGGAGGGATCGCACAAAAAATAATGACTATATATAATACATAACAGTCAAACTTGAATGAAAACACATAATTATTGCTTAAGGTGGGTAGGTTAGGATGCCTAGGTATTAATGCATCTGGCAGTGTACGGTAACCCTTTTTGCACAAATGTGTGTAAATTCCTACATGGTACCGACACATGTGCCGACACAGTGACGGTAACGACCCTGATAATAAAAAAATGCATAAAATACAACCATGGGAAGGGTTCATATGTATATTTAAATAACAGCATACCATACATAACCATCAAAGTTGAATGCAAATATATATTTATTTGTTAAGTTGGTTAGGATGACTAGATCTTTGAATCTACCATCACGTATAACTGTTCCGCATTGAAAAAAGTGTAACAAATTGAAGTGCATTAGTTCTTCTGGATCCTAGCTGCTGAGTCTCATCCACACATGTAACAGAGATATCGATAAAATTCTGGAATCTAATTATCTGCAAACGGATATTTGCTGGATCAAATTGGAGAAATGTATTCAAACTGCTAATAATATGTTAAATATACACTCCTAGTAGAGAGGTTCATAAATATAAATATCATACATAAGCATCAAACCTGAAAAAAACAATATAACTATCGGTTACAAAAGGCTAGATTACGGTAATAATGTATTTGGCAGTGTATGGTAACCCATTTTGCATTCATCGATATTGATCTATGTTGTCGTACATTGATATAAACATCGCTAATTAGGTACCTTAGGCATAGATTATATCCTAGATCTTGTTGACTGCGGACCTTACATCACAGATCTGTAGAAAAAAGTTTGAGTGGATTTATTCAATATTCGTCATAATAGACGAAAATGGTAGGAGCAGCACATCAAACATAACAAAAAAATCATATTCTAACAGTAAAACCATACAAAACATGCGAACGCTTAACCACCCGTAACACTCTTTGACACATGGGGTAAGCTTATATGACCGTTTTGAACTCTACAGTCTACTAACGAGCGATCTCCTAACATTACTTGAAACTGCTCGAGATTACTGGAGTTGTTACAGGCAAAGTGGAAAAAAATATATATGTAGGCACTCAATCTGCTAAAGATTGGTAGAAATAAGAGTCAAGTGGATAGATTTAATAGGGATGAAGGTTAAATCAATGAAGAAAACACCTAACATGAGTATGGAAACGGGGGGAATTAAATACAATCCTTGATAATACTAGATTAGGATGGGTAAGGTTTACGACCATCATCACATTCAGTGAAAAATGCTACAGTGGATCTGGTGAATGCTCGCTCAAATAAGACAGATATTCTGAATTAGAACGCAGTCTCATAACGAAGCCTGAATTAATCAATAACTTCCATGTGTCTAGAGTGAAAACGGATCACAAATATTCATAAAAACATGACGTGCGGAATAAGTATCTAGTAAAGACGTGCAAGCGGATAACATAATTGAGATGAACATTAAATTAATGAATAACTTTAACTTAACACTCTACATAAATTTCATAGAATAGATCTCCAAGATGACAATGAACCGGACCCAAATCCAATGTCGAGAGGGGGAGCATACCAAATTTTGGAACATTACATCCAAATAATAGTATTTTATACCCAACATTCCGTGAAATCGGACGAATTTATATCGATTATAGATATATTCCTATGATAACCAATCAAAATGAACACCAACGACTAAAAAATAGCTAAATAAGTTTCTCTACTCTACCCTAAGCAACAATGATTAACTATTATATACGGTGTATCCTACCACACCCAGATGATAAATCCTACTCCAATATCTCAAGTGACCTGGTTCATGACTAAGAACATATACTAAACTAACTGCCATACCAAAAATATCTGACATTTTAACACTGAGGTAATGTAAAAAATGTTATTCATACTACGACACCTATTCAAATCTATAACAAATTCCTAGATCTAACTGATGCTGTGCCTATAGCAGGACAAAAAAGTCCAAGCCACACTGTCGTAACAACAAACTCTTTAATGCTTTACTAGGTCACTTCTCAGCAATCTACCACTGATATATAACAAATTTCAAAGGAAACATCCAGTCACGTACAATACTTCAGACGTGCCATGCATCTGTTTAACCCATCGTCTCTGAACAGCCTCGAGCAAAGTCACATCCTGGACATAACCAAGAAAAATCTATACACAGGTACAGTGGTCAAGAATAGGCCTGACATGAGTCTCTAAGAGTGTGTGGCCATAAAAAGCTAGGCTTCTGTTCACTATCAACCTAAATGAACCACTACAATAATGAGCAGCTTGTCGGATAACCTCTCCAACAAATCCATGGAACTTAAGATCGACGTCCACAAGGCCATACATAATTCACGTTGAACATGGATGAACTCCAAATGACAACCAATGAGTATAAACCACGTCTACACCAGGACCCCTCCAGTCAAGAAATCGTCTTCTAAAACGATACACTATACATTTGCTAGCTTCAATAACGAAATTACACAAAGATGCAGTACGGATATACACCTCTTAAAAATACACTCCTATGATTATCGTGAAAAAAAACTACATCAACACGAACAACTATAAAATACCTAAATAAGATGCTCTACTCTGCTATAATTCACAATAAAATTGTAATACATTATGGTGCCCATACAAGTAAATCGGAAATAAACATAAACACAACGTGCTTTGGCCTAGGGGTCTCTCTAACTCCTCCTAAATATTGAAGAATGAACCTACAATAAACATACAATAACCTAACAGCAAGACTGAGTTTGTAACAAATGGGATCTTCTATATCTATAATAAACATGTCAAATATTGTATCAGGATGTAAGAAGATATATAAAACACCTAAAATAAACAACATGTAACTAAATTATACCTGAAATAATATTCAACATTGCAGATATAAACGTAATATATTCTAATATTCCTATAATTGTGTAAATAACCAACAGATTGCATTGAAGATGGGAACTGTACAGAGAACGTACAAAACTCAAAGACACATACTAAAACTCTCGAGTTATCCCAAAGCAAGAAGATTAATTTTCTAGCATACCCAAAACATACATTAAAAACGTGATGCACAAGAAAGAACTAGCATGTAACCAAACAACAACTAATGTGAATAAGCTACCAAGACATACGAGTGACATAACCGAAACCTAAAGTAAATGGTGTGGAATACTTCTACACGAACACGCTATAGTACATACAAAATCTGATGAAATTAGGCTCAACTCAGTCTAAAACAGGGATAAATTAACATCTCTTTAACTAAAGTAACCACGACTTAATCGTAACAGAATAACACATATACATATAAAAATACCAAAATGCTGCAATAACCTACCAATTATGCCTGAAATGGCTTGCTAAATGGATGATGCAAACCTAAAATATCCTAAAAAATCCTATAACTGTAGGAGATAACAATTCAAAATACCAAAAAAAATACAAATTCAACATATATCAAGCGATCTACTAAGTATACATAACACAATATAATAACTTACAATAAATCCATATCGAACAGCGAGTCTCGCTATTGGAACACCGCGTCAATGGAACAACGATATATCTGGTTCAAACTGGATATTGCGTTATGGAGTAAATAGATTTCTCGTAATGAAGCTGCTGTATCAACCCAAAATACAAACATCGACTTGCCAACTGCCGGACTAATAAGCCATACTATTTCCATAGATATTATATACATATGAAATAAACAGATGGGAAACTGAGAACCTTGCCTAAATTCGACATTAGACTGGTACATACATGACCGATCGCACACTAAGGCTGCAATTGAGTTATAAAACATATCTACCACACTAATCCTATAAAAGAATATATAGTGGTACATGAACATGAACCGACAAAATATCCCAACTCCAACCGCTACTAAACCAAGCCGCCGAATGAGTTAATTATACTCTACAGTGGTTCTCCTCTAGAGATGATTCAGTCATCCGTACATTTTGTATCTATTTTCCTCCATCGGATAGGTCACGAAAAAAAACGAATGAAGGAGTTACTGCAGGAGTAAGTAAAGCTTAGCGCAAGGGTACTGATTAATTCAATCGGATAAAAATAACAATAAACTAATTGAATCTATGCCACATGTAAATTGGTCAATATCAATCAACGTAGAAAATTATACCAAGGTGAAAAAATTCAGCATGAACGTGTCCGGAAAAGTAAAAAATATATAATACTACATATCAATTATTAAATAACTGATATTATCAATAAAAATTATCTTATAAATTTACATTTGTCAATACCTCAAAAAAAATTCAGAGGACATAGCATTGAAAATGCATAAATGTAACATGACTTGCAACGAAGTTGCCCCCCCCCCCTTCAAGCATTGAAGTGCTAATAACCCTATGTAAATACATAACCTGTTAACTTGTATAAGCTATCCGTCTGTCCGCTCACTGACTCCTGTCATACCCTACGCCCCCCGCTCCCCGTGTTTGCGTGAACCCCCGTACGCCCGCTTGAGTCAAAGGTTGCATGCATCGCGGCTGACCCCGCCCCTGCCCAAAAGTGACTCTAGAAAACGATTCTTGCACCTATACCTACTACTAAAGTGGTATGAGCTACTCACGAAGAGAAAAGCAAACACACGATAAAAAAAAGACTACATAAGGGCTTTCAGAATCCAAAACAAGAATAAGTCCTCACTACATGGAAAAGGGGGGGAAGTAAATGAGGAATAGTAACAAAATATGATTTACTGACATACTTGTAAATGAACCAATATTCAATCTAAAATGGGACATTGTTTTCATCAAAACATGACTGGAGTGCCATCAAAACAGGGCTGGAGTACCATCGAAACAGGACCGGAGTGACATCAAAACTGGGCTGGAGTGCCATCAGAACAGGGCTGGAGTGCCATCAGAACAGGGCTGGAGTGCCATCAGAACAGGGCTGGAGTGCCATCAAAACAGGGCTGGAGCGCCATCAAAACAGGGCTGGAGTGCCATCAAAACAGGGCTTGAGTGTCATCAAAACAGGGCTGGAGTGCCATCAGAACAGAGCTGGAGTGCCATCAATACAGGGCTGGAGTGCCATCAATACAGGGCTGGAGTGCTATCAAAACAAGGCTGGAGTGCCAAAAAAACAGGGCTGGAGTGCCATCAAATCGATCAAACAGAACTTTAATCAACCAGCAGCGGACCGAACAGCCTGGAGGGTGGGAGGTATAGAGAGAACATACCAACAATTCCATTTGAAGACATATGTAAATGAACAGTGGGATCATCATTGAAAAAACATTCAGTCCTTGAGCATGGTTATTATGCTATAACATGTATAAACAGAGGAATAATATGGTACCCGACCCTATAACAGTGTGAAATTGCTTTCTTCAAGCATTCAACGTAATTACTTGCCCATGAGCCATAGGGTTGAAAAACAATAAAAACCGTGATACTGATTTTTACTTTGGATCAGTGCAATAATTAATTCAATTATATCAAATTAAATTAAATTAAATGCATCAGCCACCGGTTGTCCTATACAATCCTAGTGTGGCTGTGCATGCAAATGAAAATTGACAATTATACATCAATAACACAACCTATCATGTGTGGCTGAAAATTGGCCTACTAATTTAATAAATAGGTCAACGTCAAAAGGTTATGTCTTAGTTTTCTCCTGTGACGCTCGGCTGGGGAGTTGCTCCATTTGACAGGAGAATGGTGGATGGAGCCTAGCGGGGAGAGAGGAAAAGACGTTATAATATTGTACTTACGATTGGTTTTGC
>SDVV010009142.1:0-16848 GCA_016164225.1 Gammarus roeselii
CCCGGCCATTATGACGCGCCGGGGGTAAACCAGTGAAAACTGTCGGGCCCTGCTGCTGACGACGGTTCCTCGGTACATTCGGGACCCAGAGTGTAAGTTGAGGGGCTACCGGCCGGACTCTTTAGCACAAAAGGGCTAAGTTGTGTGAGTGTGAGCGTGTGAGGTGCGCCTTGCCGTCGGCCACCCCCCTTTCTGGGGGATGCGGCCTAGTGTCTGTATCTGTATCTGTATCTGTACAAGCAACAAAAATATAATGCTTCAACAGTATTGTTGTTCGTGATTCGATTGCTGAAATTACATTTTTAAATGCGTGCCTCTACTGTCCACTTTGAGGTGACTATCTTAATAACCCAGGGTCACACTTATACCACAAAATTTAATATCACATTTATTTCGTTGGCTATTTGTGTTAGATTAATTTTCCGTACCGAAGTGGAATGCACTTTTTTGTGAACTGGACTCTACTGAATACGATATAATTTTAGCCACAAACGTTATATTGTTAACAAACAGAGATCCCGTTTGAGATTGCTTACCGGTCTGTCTGATCTTGCCCATTTGACCAGACATCAACACACTCGGACAAATATATCGTCTCTTGGGGCAGAAGTCGCAGGGACAAGTGAGGCGTAGGCGTGACTAATTTCTGAGAACCTCCGGTTGAAGATTATCAAGGTACCCAGCTGTAACTGACCTGAGGTCTTCAGTTGTGTTTGGGCTTATGAGCTTATTTATGTGCATTGCAGAAGACGTTGCTGTTCAATCACGAGCTCCCGATTAGTCTATCCAGAGATGGCAACGTCCATTCCTTCTCCATATCTTCAATCAATTCAGAGGAGAAGGTACTAAGAGGATGTCCGTTTGGTGGATTAACCTTCTTGTGGTCTGATAGAGTGAGTCCATTTGTATAAATGAACAGTACAATGATGACCGGATACTTGTGCTATCTCTGAGTGTAGAGGGAATGCCTATTCTATTTATAAATGTGTATTTGCCCTATGCAGTTCAACATAACGTGGAATTAGTAACAGTTTATAATAAGAAGTTAGAGGCATCCTCCGCGGAATGTGAACGCTGGAGAATGTGGACAGTTTCTCTTACTTAGGGCATTTAAAAACAAATAACCGGTGTGATAATGACGATATCACTGAACAACACCGTAAGTTAAATGCGTTTGGAAACCAACTGATAAGAAGATTCAACTTTTGTACAACGGATGTTATGCTGCAGCTTTTTAAAACGTACAGTTATCCTGTACACTATAACTCATTGTGGTATAAATTTACCAGGGGTAAATTGAGCAAACGGCGAGTAAGATACAATGACATATTCAGGAGACTGGTGGGTGTCCCAAGAAGAACGAGTGCTAGCCTAAGTATTTGCAGAAAATTATGTTGATTGCCTGAAAGTACGAGCACGACTCGAATAATCCCTTCCTAGATGCGGTATGTAACAGTGAGGGATACGAACTATTTCCACTTAGAGAAAGATGTGACAGAATACTGCATGTGCAGGAAGATCCCGATATTGATAGGAATAATGTTAGACTATTACCCATTACATGCGGGCGGCTGTCAGGTTGAGATGCGACCCCGACCGAGGATGCTCACTGATAGGTGGCTCAGTACTAAACCTCTCCAACATTGTTTTCTGCATACATTCTCATATGGGAAAGGGACATAAAAGGTATTTTAAGCACGCTTGTCTCAAACCTAATATGTAAATTGTGGTTGAGTTTTTCAATCCTGATCTGTCTTTTACTATATTTTTCCATGTATTGATAGAAATGTTTTCCTGTTGAACGTATTTTCTGTTGTATACATTATTATAACATCGAGTGCCTCAATAAAGATTCTAATAATAATAGTTATGTTTATTATAATTATTATGCCCAGACATGAGCTAAAAGTTGTGCTGAGAAGCACTTCGTATATCAAGTCAGTCCATGGACCTATCAGTGTCAAACAGGAAAGTGATCTTTTCGATTTTATTCGGTGACTACATGAATTGATGTTGTATGGGCTTTACAACTATGTGATTTTAAAAATTAAAATTTGCATAGCTGTAGACTTTGAAATCGATCCTCTTCTTCACAGGTAAGGTTCTCAGAATTGCTATATCCACTAACGTTAACTCAAGTGTAAATGTTTTCAATCTTGTTTTAAAGATGTAATATATGACGAGAAAGCAGACAATGTTTTGTTAAACTTTTCTAAGGTCTGAAAATAAGTAGCTCGATTCTTCTTAATACAAATTCCTAACACAAATTTCCTTTGTTCTAGTTGTTTTCCCGAAAATTTCTTACAGTGCCCGAGTGGAAATTAATTTGAGAGGAAACATGGTCTCAGTATTATATACGGGCAAAGTTTTCATATTAAATAAATATATATAGAAAAAGTATATCAAAGGATTTTGGTTAATTCTGAATTGATACCTGAACTTCACATGGCGTCTGAGGAATCCGGCATTTTGACACGTATCCCGAACAGCACGCGACGTCCCAGCAAAAAGGCATTCTGTCACATACCCTGAACATGTTGTGGCGTCTCAGAAAATTGACCTTATGCTACATGGCCTGAACATTACGTGGCGTCTGAGAAAACCGTCATTTCGCCAATTAGTCAGAATATCGCGCGACGTCTCATGAAAAGTGTCATTTGACAAATGACCTGCATATCACGTGGCGTCTCTAGAGTTGTAGTTTTTCTGTCACGCAGTTGCTGCCATCGTCAGCGTTATCACCCAATTATCGTTAAATGGTTCCTGCCTCAATGCAATGAGATTCTATGTTTTACGCATGTTTATACATACAGCTTTTTTTCTTGCTTGTAGGTTAAAATGTTTGTAAGTCAAATTGCATGGATGTTGGATTCAGAACGCGAAAATAAGGTATTTCTTGACCGATGTCATCAAACATATAACTTTGTTGATCAGGGTTTACTTCGCAGGATTTAGGGATTTAAAATTCATTTACGTATAATGACATGTTGACATAATAACAAAAATATCAGGATACACAGATGATACCTACCAAGTCTTCGTCAGCGTGAGCTGTTCTGAAGACAACATAAGCTAATTATGTGAATTTAATAATAACTTATAACTAGGGTTGAGGAGTAAGGACCAACCGATTGACATTGTTGGAGGACATCCTCTGCCATCCACTTTTCAGAATGTCGAGACAGATGCAAGCATTACATTGCACCATTAATTTCAAGTAAAGTAAGTAGAGTAAGTCGGATCACCGACGTTTACTTTATAATGACTATTTACTGTTTCGATTGTCATTTACTAAAAAAGTTTGAGAGCCAAAAATGTCCGACATGAGGTTGTCTAAAACATTACTCACACATTGTTTGGCGTACGATGACGCCAATTTGAAACTAACTGCATAGTTATCATGACATATTAACATAAACACACAGCATAATAAATATTTCAATGAGTCATAATCGATGGGTACAATAAATGAACGGATTTATACATGAACAAGATTATTAGGAAATTTGAGCATATGAGGCGAGAAATAACAAGAATAGAATGAAACATCTATACGAAGAAACTTATGAAACATAAATAGTTGACACGGTAAATTGCACAGCAAAAGAAAATTACCATTCAAGAATTTCAGCCCGTACAAGTTCAAACAGGTATAATTTTAGTTTACATTAAAAGGTAGCAATTCTTCTGCCTGTCCTCATATGTATGGTAATTTAATTCCAGATTTTAGCAGCTCTGTATTTTAAAACTCGGTGGGACTGTGTTGACGAGTTTCGGGGAATTTTCGAATCCGCATTGTTGCGAAGATCATACATAGGATTGTTTCCAATGAAAAAAACGTTATCAATGTAAGTTAAATGATTCAAAGATTTGTTGACAAACACCGCAGCGGAAAAGTTAATGATTTGGCACAGTGGGAAAATGTTCCATTGACAAAAGATAGTCAACGTGTGGTTACGTCTGCTAGCATGTGATTGTCTTAAGTTTGTTTTATAGGTAGACGCATACACGTTTGCACAATACGTCAGAAAGGGATGAATAAGACTATAGTACTAAAAACTTTTAGCACGAGTCGTAAGGCAATTTCTAATTTTGTATAGGATGTCACACGATTTGGATAATTTCCTGGCAACAAATGAGACGTGATCTCTCCAGTTAAGTCTCTGATCTACTATCATACTGAGGAGCTTTGTTTTTGCTACATATGCCACCTGTTGACCGTTCAATTCGACTTGTGTGTTAGGAATAATTATTATCATCCTCCTCGTAAATATCATGACCTGCGTCTTGTCGACGTTCAGTTTCAGCTTGTTGGATGTGAACCTGTTTGAAATATGAAACAATTGGTTATTCATATTAGTAATATTATCATTGAGGTTTTCCCCGGTCGAATAAACTGTAGTATCATCTGCAAAAAGTACAAAGGAAAACCTGTCGCTAGTGTTTACAATGTCATCAAAATATATAAGGAAGAGCAAAGGCCCAAGGATCGACCTTTGCGGAACCCCTATATTTAACGTAGTGGCAGATGATGATTATTTCTTCCAAGTCACTCGGTGTTTTCTATCAAAAAGATAACTTTTTATCCCGCTCCTATCGATGGAACTAACTCCCTAATGTTGTAATTTTGCAACCAAAATCTCATGATTCACGCAATCGAGAGCTGTGCTAAGATCCATAAAAGTTACAACGGTGACTTTACCACAAACCCATCAACAACGTCTCCAGCAAATTTTAGTGGGGCATGCACTGTATTCCTGAAAGCCTGAATAAAAAATTGATTTTGGCGATGTAGGTTATTTGAAACAATATGAGTATAGTCTAGCATAAAATACTTTTTCATAAACTTTGCTTAAGACGGGCAGAACTGATATTAGGCTATATTTTTTATGTCTGTGTTGCTTTTATTTTTATGCATTGGACTAATTTTAGTGATTTTGAGTGCATTTGGGAAAAATCCTTGCATGAGAGACTTATTAATAAGTTGGGTCAAGTTAGCTACAATAGTTCCTGAAATAGCATTAATTTCAATGATTGGGATGTTATCCTAACCAGTGCTGCATTGCTTTAACTTCGTTTGGGTCGGTAGGGTTGTTCACTAATTTCATTCTCTAGTTACTGTTCAGGAAGGATGTTGTTGCTAATAATTGATTCACCTAGAGTATTATGAATACTATTGATAACTTCATCATCAATACTAATTGAATCCGTTTTACTGTTTATTCTTTGCTTGAAGGTTGCTCATGATTTTCCACACTTTTTTGCTATTTCCTTGGGAGGTCTCTATCAAGTTTTGGATATAGTTTTCACGAGCAATATACGTCAGTTTAGTGAGCGCATTTTTGTATCGTTTAAATTTATCTCTACGAGTGATGGGATTCCTTTTTATCTACGGTACAGTCTGTCCTTCTCTGTTCGTGAGGCAACTAAACCAGGTGTCATCCACGGATTCTTAGCTTGTTTGTAGCTGAGCTCTTTTGTTGTGTTGTGAGCGGAAAATACCCCTCGAACAGTTTAATTAATATGCTATAGAACTGCGTGAAAGCATCATTTGAGTTTACTGCTCCTAGCGCCTCATTAAAGCTATGAATGTTACGGCCTTTAAATTTACGATAGGTAATTATAATCGGATAACGGGGTTCGTGAGAATTCGGTTTTTGAATGAAAATGGGGTAATGGTCGGGGACATCTGAAATGTTCACAGCTGCACGAGTAACACTATTAACATTGTTAGTGAAAATGTTTTCTATTAAAATTGAGGGTCCATCAGTTTTACGCGTTGGTTTAGTAATCAATGGGTACAGACCATGAGAAAAAAAATTATTACAATAGTCTGCAACTGAATTTGATCTGTGATGCTGAAGCAGATTTACGTTGGAATCAACCATAATATACACTTTATCATGGGTTACGTCAATGCCACTGATAATACCTAGCCTGATGAAAGAGAGTTCAGGTCTCGGTACAACGGTTAGCCTGTTATTTATAAATAAACAAACGCCTCCCTTATTACTCATATTTTTTGTTTGTATACAAATTGTAACCTGATATATTATATAAGTCCTGTAATTCATTAGTCAATTTGGTTCCACAAAGCCCTAGCACAGTAGGTGCAAAATGGTCTGATAAATTGATTTGAAGGGTAAGAAAGTTTTCTTTCAAACTTGCAACATATAATGCCATGCAGGTGAAATTGTTTCTAAGTGAAATGGTATGTCGAGGGAGCTCATCACCAGGAATTATTTGACACTCCGGAATATTCATTCTCATTCGTAAATCTGGATCATTTTGTGGAGAACATTGTTGAAATGATTTGCAATTTCGTGAAAAACACGATCAAAGAAATCAATATTGTTCACCTATTCCTCCATTTAGAGTTTCGAGCTGTTCGGGAGGGGGAGGGGGGGAGATGGTTCATTTACATATATGTTGTATTTAATTTTTGTTACAATTATATCTTGACACGATAAAAATACAATGTTGTAGAACACACACCAATATACAATATTTGATGACATATAATGGAGAATGCCGGCAGAGAGAAAGTTGTTGATGATGTTTTCTACAGTGATATTCAAGTACGGTAGAAAAGAGATATACCGTATGCTATTTCTGTGCAAATACAACAAGTCGAGCATGATACTCAATGCAAGAGTTGGATTGGAGGAAGGATATTCTAGATATAAAAATATTATAATTAATAGATGAAAGCTTGCCACCAATAAAAAATTGTTTAATAATCATCAAAACGGTCATTACTAATAGCTGCTTTAGACAAAATGAAGCTGCTCGGGACTGGATGAGTCACAACTCCTCTTCTACAAACTCGTGTGTTCCTATATTTGGTTTATTGCCCAATGATTTATTGACCAATTCATTTGTACAATCGTCACCAATCAGCCGTGACGTGATCGTTTTTTACCTCATCTCCACTATCGACTGTTGAAGACTGTGGCAGCCGGCTGTCGGGGTGACATACTTTGCCACTGGACCATTTCCCTTAGACAGAGTTGACTCCGCTGTTCATCAGCTGGTTTCCCAACTCAGAAAGTGCCTCTCCCATTGCGACCGCAGACGATTGGACTTGGTGGTCCACGTGTCCATCTTATAGTTTGATCAAATAGCTGTATTCTAATTTTGGTTTATTATATATTGAGTGATACAAACCTGAATAGACAGATTCATGCTCACCTTAGTGATAGTAGACTGACTGATGAGAATGTTTAGAAATTGGCACATTGCCTATTCGTTTCATCTAAACACATAAGATTTAATCTCATCAATTTTTATATTCGTCAATGCTGACCGTATTATAAAAACAGATGAATGTAAATACGAAAACGTAAAATACGGGGTGTTTTTATGGGTTTACACGGAGCGGAATTAGGGAGTTGGTGAAATAGAGAAGGTTCACCAATGTATTCGAAATGAAAAGTTTGAGATGTATGGCCGAATTACGTTTCCGAATGGGATCAATACTGACGTAGTTTGAGTCAGAATGGTGAGGATGTATGACGGGAGATTGGTGAAAAGGGCGGTGAAAGCGAAGGTGAGTGAGCCCATGTGGATGGATAGTTCGAAGAAATCCTTAGGGAATAGAGACATCAGTGAGGAGGGAGCGAGAAAGCATGCAATGAATAGGCGTAAATTGATAATGATAGTAATTGGAGGAATTTTGGGGTAGAACCGATACGCTTCATGTCCTTGACGTCTCGTATGCAAACACATAAGCAATCTTCGAACGATGAATGGCAATATTTACCCCGACCCTGCATAGGCTATAGCGGAAAATATTTCAGAAAACGGAAATCCTTTGATAAATAGACATAAAAAGAAATGCCGCTCAAAACAAAATGATGGCCACATCGTTGATTTCTACTCTGTTTAAGCAGCAGAGTTATATTTTCTCTTGCCATATATTGACTACCCCATGATAAATAAGTGGTTTCACCTTAATCATCATGGTATTTGTAATCGCTAAGTATGTCTCTAAGTTATAAGGCCTAATGCTGCATTAGTAAGTTAGATTAATAATGCTGGTAAGCTCATGAACGCTGTGGAAGACAGAAAACATTATCGGTTTCCTGCACACCGGTGTGTTTTTCTTGCCTTAATCTTCACTTCTTGCTTCAAAGCCCGTTTGGTGTAGTGAGGTTCTTTGATTAGGTTGCGCCAGTTGAGCTCTTGCCAGATCACATTACAATTTCTAGACTGACCAGGCTGTCAGGAAGAGGATTACCGATAAGCATTGTTGTTGATATTTATTTCAACAAAAATGATATGCACACAAGTTATTGATGATTTGACGTTTGGTGTTAGAAGAACGTTAACTTTATCGTGCTGAAAATCAGTGTCACTGAAATCCTATCTAATAAATTCGTTTGAACTTTTTTTCCAGGAAATGGAGCAGTTAAACATCTGTGCTGATGTGATTGAGGATATAATGCACATAACTCAAATCATGACCGTCAATTCAAAGAATGCCACCTCCGTGTACGGCGGAACCGTTGCTAATGCCCCTAGCAATGTCCCTGGCAGCTGGGCAGTCAAGAGGAGTAAGTCATCGTTTCAAAAAACGTGATTATGTCTTTGTCTTCAAATGACAAGCCTACGTCCGAGTCGTCAAGCAGCTCTGAGCATCGTCACCACAGTCGTGATGCAAAAGAAAAGTCTTCGTCCAAGTCGTCAAACAGCCCCGAACATCCTCACCACAGTCGGGATGCAACGAAAAGTCTTCGTCCAGGTAGTCAAGGAACTCTGAACATCGTCACCACAGTCGTGATGATAAAAATAAAAATGCGAGTGAGGAAATTAAGAAATCGAGGTCATCTTTGTCTAAAGAGAACGTCGATGTTAAGAAGTCAAGTGAGAGCTCAAGCAGTGAACAAAAGGAGGATTGTAAATCCTATGACAAAGATGAAGACTTCCACAAGAAGAGCAGGAGAGGTGACCGCGAGGACAAGAAGGATGACAGAGACAAACCTAAAGATCTATCTCTCGAAGATAAGTTGAGGGGTGAGAAAGGTCCGAGCGAGCACGTTGTGTAGGAGTACATCAAGTCTTCTAGAGAAAAGGGAAAGAAGGACTCGCAGAACAGAATAATTTCGTCGTTTTCAGAGCCAAGCGGACACAGTTCATAGCAGAATAGTCGTAATGAGAAAGCTCTGAAAGCTGATGCTACCTCTCCATCAAACGATGTCACTGCTTCTACTTCGTACTCGTCGAAGCCGCGTGAAGAAAAGGAATGCAAGCACATGAACAATAGGTGTGACAAGTTCCAGTCAAGGAAGCATGACTGGACAAGCGTTTCCAGTCACAAAAATTACTCGAGTCATCGCCACCTTGACAGAACAAGTCCTAGACTTCTTCGAGTGGAGACGGTAAAAAATACATTAAAAGCAGCAGCAGCAGCTCTTTCTTGAAGCTTAAGTCGTCGGACGCTGTGCCTAGCAGATCGGAGAGCGGCAAGGGGTCGTCCTCAAAAAGAATTTCGATACCAGCTTGTGTAGGTACGACCTTACCCCTCCAAGCTCCTACTACCCCATCGGCTGCATACACTGCCAGTAGATTGAATCAAGTAGTACCGTCTGCCTTTAATTTCTCGTCAGTGACTTCACGCCATCATTTGTCTCCAAAGTCACCGAGCAAAAGCTGTGTCATCACCGAAGGCGGCTCGCCTTCGTCACCTTCCTCTGCCATAAACGATTCAATCGCTTCTCACCACCATCGCTACAAGTTCTCCAAGTCGGGTAAGAAACGAGCGTTTTCCCCCATCAAGAACTTCAAGATATGTGGAGAAGGAGGAGGGATCAGTCATCACAACCGGTTGGACTCCCAGATCTCTACGACCAAGATGACACCTGAATTTAATCACCGACATCTGGAGATTCAGCAACAACAAAAATCTCTACCTGTTGCTCCTTCGGTGTGCAGCTCTTGAACAAATAGCACGTCTTTGAGTGCAGAATCCACTGCCTCTCACCACAATCGCCAAAAGTCATCCCCATTAGAGCTTCGAGATAAATGGAGAAGAAGGAGGGAGCAGCCATCATCGCCGGTTGGATTCCCAGGCCCCTACGCCCAAGAGGTCGCCTGAATACTAGCACCGGCTCTTGAAGACTCAGCAGCAACAAAAAATTTCATCTGTTGCAACTCGGTGTCCAGCTCTCGTGCGAATGCTACGTCTTCGAGTGCAGCGTTCGCTGCCTCAAATTATACTCTGCCCCGCATTTCGTCCGCGTCGCTGCAGCGGTCATTAAGCATGCACTATATCTACTCTATTCGTTGATCAAAATAACCCTTTCTCCTAGAGTCGCTCCTCTTGTGACAGGAGATCCTGTGGCTCCTTCTTCCCTCAATGACAAAAAACTCAGAATGGTAAGTTCCGAGGTTTCCGTAGCGTCGTTATCACCTGTGTCACAAACACCTGCAGCTTTGACTCAATCATCGCCTGAAGCTTTTTCGTGCTTGCAAATGGTGCCTCCTGTTCGTATATCTACGAAGAAGAAGCAAATCGTTTGTCATCGTCCAATTCATCTGATTGTGTTGGCTGATTTCCAGTTCAGACGAGGCTGACGGCGACGGTAACGCTGATAAAAACTGCTTCCGATGACTCTGATAAAAGTGACGACTTGGATGAGGATGATGATGAAGATGCAAGCAAGGCTAACGAGGTTGAGGAAGGTACGCTTAAGCATATCATCAAACCCTTGCAGCTCTAGAATGCGTAACAGCTCTCATCTCATCACAAGACAAAATTTCGCGGCAGGAAGAAGTAAATTTATTATAGATACAAGACCGACGGACTCGGAAGATGTGATCAACCATGAAAAAAAGAGCAAACACACGTATAACAGTGAATTGTGAAGCTGTACCAATTTCAAATAAGATCTTATTCCGGGTAAGTTATACACTCGGGGTCTTCCAAATAAATTCAGCAAAGAGGGTGTTCCCCAACTAGCTACAGTAACCATGGATGATAACCAAATTAACAATATATCCAAGAGCGATTCACTTATGAAACAAATCTATTTAGAATGCTTTGCCGAAAACAAAATGCCCATACGTCCCACAGACGGATACATGATTGTAAACAGCGGAAGCGACCATAAAAAAATGAGAATACACTACTTTTTCTATTCGTTTGAGTTTAATCCATTAATCTACGGTGGAGATATTGCTACATAACAAAAAAACTCATGCAAATATAGCATTCATGCTACGCACGTCAATTCAAAGTAATCAAGCTTGGTTTGTGTTGCATATTGTCTTAACTTTGCGTATCATATATGTCGAAATACCCCAGTAAAAAAGATTATCCAACGTTTCTACAACAAAGAATTAATGAAAAATGATACCAAAGTCGGAACATTCATCATGAAATGACCGGAAATAATAACTCGTGTAACGAAAATATGTACGGAATATTGACATTCCATACCGCTTGTAAAGTACTACGTAATTGTTCCAAATGAAATTATGCGATGTATCTATGTTTGCTTACCATATACAACGGCCAGAAATGAATTTACTTCAAAACGCAATATGCCTACGCGATTGAAAATTGCAATAATAACCTTATGTACACACAACACCATAACGTACATCCATAGCAACTCAATGGATACCAAAACCCAATACACATCCCAACATACATAACACCCTATTATAACCCATTCATCTACAACCCTACTACGGCAACCCTCCCCCTACCCAACGGATCGGTTTCGTAGATAATCTCAGCCGGGCCGTTTCGCAGATATTCTCACACAGACCGTTTCGCAAATATTCTCACACTGGCCGTTTCGCAGATATATAATCTACACACGTAATATTTCGTTTCGTGCGTAAAAAAACCTTCAATTTACTTTAATGATTAAATATTTCCTTCAGAAGACTAATGCTTTCTCCTACAAGTTAATTTTGTCTGTGATATTAGATTTTCTACATAGAACGCTTTCATCTATATTATAACCACGCTGACACGATTATTATACGTACGTAGGCACCTGCCAATCCAGTGTCAACAGTATTGATTATCAAGGCTTTCTTTGGTTCAATTATTGCCTCTAAACATTGCACTAAATTGAGGAGATTGATAAACCAAGTGTAACAGAGAGTGGTATTAACTGCCGTTGTATTTTCCAGCTCCTGTTCAACACTGCTCGGAGAGCTGGATGTTTGATTCGATTGCTCGCCCTTTTCGACAGACTTTTCATCGAAATTAGACAATATAGACGAAGACTCCGGGGCTATTTAGCAACTAAGAGCAATGGCAATACAGGCAGAACAATCAAACCTGGCACTGGAGAATTTCTAGCAATTAGGTAGTCAGATTGGCCAAGGCAACACCTCCGTTGATGAACTGCCTTGTAGCATTCACGAGGACCTCTATGAGAGGACATGATAATTTCGTGAAAAGCACGATCAAAGAAATCAATATTGTTCACCTATTCCTCCATTTAGAGTTCCGAGCTGTTCGGGAGGGGAGGGGGGGATGGTTCATTTACATACATGTTGTATTTAATTTTTGTTACAATCATATCTTGACACGATAAAAATATAATGTTGTAGAACACACACCAATTTACAATATTTCATGACATATAATGGAGAATGCCGGCACAAAGAAAGTTGTTGATGATGTTTTCTACAGTCATAGTCAAGTACGGTAGAAAAGATATATCATACCGTATGCTATTTCTGTGCAAATACAACAAGTCGAGTATGACACTCAATGCAAGAGTTGGATTGGAGGAAGGATATTCTAGATTTAAAAATATTATGATTAATAGATGAAAGCTTGCCACCGATAAAAAATTGTTTAATAATCATCAAAACGGTCATTACTAATAGCTGGTTTAGACAAAATGAAGCTGCTCGGGACTGGATGAGTCACAACTCCTCTTCTACAAACTCGTGTGTTCGGATATTTGGTTTATAGCCCAATGATTTATTGACCAATTCATTTGTACAATCGTCACCAATCAGCCGTGATGGCGATAGCAGTCCCGAAAGGTTGTGGTCGTTTTTTTCCTCATCTCCACTATCGACTGTTGAAAACTGTGGCAGCCGGCTGTCGGGGTGACATACTTTGCCACTGGACCATTTCCCTTAGACAGAGTTGACTCCGCTGTTCATCAGCTGGTTACCCAACTCAGAAAGTGCCTCTCCCATTGCGACCGCAGACGATTGGACTTGGTGGTCCACCTGTCTATCTTAGAGTTTGATCAAATAGCTGGATTATAATTTTGGTTTATTATATATTGAGTGATACAAACCTGAATAGACAGATTCATGCTCACCTTAGTGATAGTAGACTGACTGATGAGAATGTTTAGAAATTGGCACATTGCCTATTCGTTTCATCTAAACACATAAGATTTAATCTCATCAATTTCTATATTCGTCAATGCTGACCGTATTATAAAAACCGATGAATGTAAATACAAAAACGTAAAATACGGGGTGCTTGTATGGGCTCACACGGCATCGGAATTAGGGAGTTGGCGAAATAGAGAAGGTTCACCAATGTATTCGAAATGAAATGTTTGAGATATATGGCCGAATTACGTTTCCGAATGGGATCAATACTGACGTAGTTTGAGTCAGAATGGTGAGGATGTATGACGGGAGATTGGTGAAAAGGGCTGTGAAAGCAAAGGTGCGTGAGCCCATGTGGATGGATGGTGCAAAGAAATCCTTATGGAGGAGAGACATCAGTGAGGAGGGAGCGAGAAAGCATGCAATGAATAGGCGTAAATTGATAATGATAGTAATTGGAGGAATTTTGGGGTAGAACCGATACGCTTTATGTCCTTGACGTCTCGTATGCAAACACATAAGCAATCTTCGAACAATGTATGGTAATATTTACCCCGACCCTGCATATGCTATAGCGGAAGATATTTCAGGAAACGGAAATCCTTTGATAAATAGACATAAAAAGAAATGCCGCTCAAAACAAAATGATGGCCACATCGTTGATTTCTACTCTGTTTAAGCAGCAGAGTTACATTTTCTCTTGCCATATATTGACTACCCCATGATAAATAAACGGTTCCACTATAACCATCATGGTGTTTGTATTCGCTAAGTATGTCTCTAAGTTTTAAGGCATAATGCTGCATTAGTAAGTTAGATTAATAATGCTGGTAAGCTCATGAACGCTGTGGAAGACAGAAAACATTATCGGTTTCCTGCACACCGGTGTGTTTTTCTTGCCTTAAACTTCACTTCTTGCTTCAAAGCCCGTTTGGTGTAGTGAGGTTCTTTGATTAGGTTGCGCCAGTTGAGCTCTTGCCAGATCACATTACAATTTCTAGACTGACCAGTCTGTCAGGAAGAGGATTACCGATAAGCATTTTTTTTTTTTTTTCAACAAAAATGATATGCACGCAAGTTATTGCTGATTTGACGTTTGGTGTTAGAAGAACGTTAACTTTATCGTGCTGAAAATCAGTGTCACTGAAATCCTATTTAATATATTCGTTTTCAACTTTTCTCCCAGGAAATGGAGCAGCCAAACATCTGCGCGGATGTGATTGAGGATATAATGCACATAACTCAAATCATGACCGTCAATTCAAAGAATGCCACCTCCGTGTACGGCGGAACCGCTGCTAATGCCCCTAGCAATGTCCCTGGCAGCTGGGCAGTCAAGAGGAGTAAGTCATCGTCTCAAAAAACGTGATTATGTCTTTGTTTTCAAATGACAAGCCTACGTCCGAGCCGTCAAACAGCTCTGAGCATCGTCACCACAGTCGTGATGCAAAAGAAAAGTCTTCGTCCAAGTCGTCAAACAGCTCCGAACATCCTCACCACAGTCGGGATGCAACGAAAAGTCTTCGTCCAAGTAGTCAAGCAACTCTGAACATCGTCACTACAGTCGTGATGATAAAAATAAAAACGCGAGTGAGGAAATTAAGAAATCGAGGTCATCTTTATCTAAAGAGAACGTCGATGTTAAGAAGTCAAGTGAGAGCTCAAGCAGTGAACAAAAGGAGGATTGTAAATCCTATGACAAAGATGAAGACTTCCACAAGAAGAGCAGGAGAGGTGACCGCGAGGACAAGAAGGATGACAGAGACAAACCTAAAGATCTATCTCTCGAAGATAAGTTGAGGGGTGAGAAAGGTCCAAGCGAGCACGTTGTGTAGGAGTATATCAAGTCTTCTAAGGAGAAGAGAAAGAAGGACTCGCAGAACAGAATAATTTCGTCGTTTTCAGAGCCGAGCGGACACAGTTCTGAGCAGAATAATCGTAATAAGAAAGCTCTGAAAGCTGATGCTACCCCTCCATCAAACGATGTCACTGCTTCTACTTCTTACTCGTCGAAGCCGCATGAAGAAAAGGAATGCAAGCACATGAACAATAGGTGTGACAAGTTCCAGTCAAGGAAGCATGACTGGACAAGCGTTTCCAGTCACAAAAAATACTCGAGTCGTCGCCACCTTGACAGAACAAGTCCTAGACTTCTTCGAGTGGAGACGTTAAAAAAACAGTAAAAGCAGCAGCAGCAGCAGCTCTTTCTTGAAGCTTAAGTCGTCGGACGCTGTGTCCAGCAGATCGGAGAGCGGCAAGGGGTCGTCCTCAAAAAGAATTTCGATACCAGCTTGTGTAGGTACGACCTTCCCCCTCCAAGCTCCTACTACCCCATCGGCTGCATACACTGCCAGTAGATTGAATCAAGTAGTACCGTCTGCCTTTAATTTCTCGTCAGTGACTTCACGCCATCATTTATCTCCAAAGTAGCCAAGCAAAAGCTGTGTCATCACCGAAGGCGGCTCGCCTTCGTCACTTTCCTCTGCCATAAACGATTCAATCGCTTCTCACCACCATCGCTACAAGTTCTCCAAGTCGGGCAAGAAACGAGCGATGTCCCCCATTAAGAACTTCAAAATATGTGGAGAAGGAGGAGGGATCAGTCATCACAACCGGTTGGACTCCCAGACCTCTACGACCAAGATGTCACCTGAATTTAATCACTGACATCTGGAGATTCAGCAACAACAAAAATCTCTACCTGTTGCTCCTTCGGTGTGCAGCTCTTCAACAAATAGCACGTCCTTGAGTGCAGAATCCACTGCCTCTCACCACAATCGCCAAAAGTCATCCAAGTTGAGCAAGAAACGAACGTTGTCCTCCATTAGAGCTTCGAGATAAATGGAGAAGAAGGAGGGAGCAGCCATCATCGCCGGTTGGATTCCCAGGCCCCTACGCCCAAGAGGTCGCCTGAATACTAGCACCGGCTCTTGAAGACTCAGCAGCAACAAAAAATTTCATCTGTTGCAACTCGGTGTCCAGCTCTCGTGCGAATGCTACGTCTTCGAGGGCAGCGTTCGCTGCCTCAAATTATACTCTGCCCCGCATTTCGTCCGCGTCGCTGCAGCGGTCATTAAGCATGCAGCGTCGCCAAGAGAGCCCTCTTCTAGAAACGTGCCTCCCGCTGGGAAATTAGAACAAGCACTATATCTACCCTATTCGTCGATCAAAATAACCCTTTCTCCTAGAGTCGCTCCTCCTGCGACAGGAGATCCTGTGGCTCCTTCTTCCCACACTGACAAGAAACTCAGAATGGTAAGTTCCGAGGTTTCCGTAGTGTCGTTATCACCTGTGTCACAGGCACCTGCAGCTTTGACTCAATCCTCGCCTGAAGCTTTTTCGTGCTTGCAAATGGTGTCTCCTGTTCGTATATCTACGAAGAAGAAAATCGTTTGTCATCGTCCAATTCATCTGATTGTGTTGGCTGATTTCCAGTTCAGACGAGGCTGACGACGACGGTAACGCTATTAAAAACTGCTTCCGATGACTCTGATAAAAGTGACGACTTGGATGAAGATGATGATG
>SDVV010009143.1:0-16848 GCA_016164225.1 Gammarus roeselii
AGCACCGTCAACGTCTGCCCTCTTGGTACAGCACACAGCACCGTCAACGTCTGCCCCTTTGGTACAGCACACAGCACCGTCAACGTCTGCCCCCTCGGTACAGCACACAGCACCGTCAACGTCTGCCCCCTTGGTACAGCACACAGCACCGTCAACGTCTGCCCCCTTGGTACAGCACACAGCACAGTCAACGTCTGTCCCCTTGGTACAGCACACGGCACCGTCAACATCTGCCCCTTGGTACAGCACACAGCACCGTCAACGTCTTCCCCCTTGGTACAGCACACAGCACCGTCAACGTCTGCCCCCTTGGTACAGCACACAGCACTGTCAACGTCTGCCCCCTGGGTACAGCACACGGCACCGTCAACGTCTGCCCCTTGGTACAGCACACAGCACCGTCAACGTCTTCCCCCTTGGTACAGCACACAGCACCGTCAACGTCTGCCCCCTTGGCACAGCACACATCACTGTCAAAGTCTGCCCCCTGGGTACAGCACACAGCAACGTCAACGTCTGCCGCTTGGTACAGCACACAGCACCGTCAACGTCTGCCTCCTTGGTACAGCACACAGCACCGTCAACGTCTGCCTTCTTGGTACAGCACACAGCACCGTCAACGTCTGCATCCTTGGTACAGCACACAGCACCGTCATCGTCTGCTCCTTGGTACACCACACAGCATCGTCAACGCCTGCCCCCTTGGTACAGCACACAGCACCGTCAACGTCTGCCCCCTTGGTACAGCACACAGCCCCGTCAACGTCTGCCCCATTGGTACAGCACACAGCACCGTCAACGTCTGCCCCTTGGTACAGCACACAGCCCGTCAACGTCTGCCCCTTTGGTACAGCACACAGCACCGTCAACGTCTGCCCCCTTGGTACAGCTGTTATCGACACCGTTTATGACCATTATTTTTAATTGGTCCTCATTTACCTTATATAGTTAAGTTTATAATAGAGCAATAAGCGAATCATTGCTTTAACTTAGACTTATCACGCAAACTCAAAATATACTCAAAATTGCATGAGCCTCCAGAAAAAATAATGATTGCCAATGTATGATTACGATCGTCAAGGTACAGTTACGGTCGTCGAGCTAGAGTTACGATCGTCAAGGTACAGTTACGATCGTCAAGGTACAGTTACGATCGTCGAGGTGCAGTTACGATCTTCAAGGTACAGTTACGATTGTCAAGGTACAGGTACGTTTGTCGAAGTACAGTTATGTTCGTCGAGGTACAGTTACGATCATCAAGGTACAGATATGATCGTCGAGGTACAGTTATGATCGTCAAGGTATAGTTACGATCGTTAAGGTACAGTTACGATCCTCAAAGTACAGTTACGATCGTCGAAGAACAGTTATGATCGTCAAGGTACAGTTATGATCGTCAAGGTACAGTTATGATCGTCAAACAACAGTTGTGATTGCCAGGGTACAGTTATGATCGTCAAGGTATAGTTACGATCGTTAAGGTACAGTTACGATCCTCAAAGTACAGTTACGATCGTCGAAGAACAGTTATGATCGTCAAGGTACAGTTATGATCGTCAAGGTACAGTTATGATCGTCAAGGTACAGTTATGATCGTCAAGGTACAGTTGTGATTGTCAAGGTACAGATATGATCGTCAAAAAACAGTTATGATCGTCAAGGTACAGTTATGATCGTCAAGGTACAGTTATGATCGTTAAGGTACAGTTATGATTGTAGAGGTACAGATATGATCGTCAAGGTACAGTTATGATCGTCAAGGTACAGTTATGATCGTCAAGGTACTCACAGACATAGACGAATCGTCCGGGTGAGCCCTTGCAGAACTGCTTGCTCTTATACGACAGTGTGATCTCCACCACTCCTGGTATGGGGCGAGGGGGTGTCTGGACACGAATAGCGTGGGCGGTGATCATCTGAAGGTTGGGGAAGGAGGGGTTATTCGCGGGCTTGAACGCTAGGGTTTTAAGAAATTTCAGCAGAAAATAGTCCGGTTGAAATATATTTGATTTCATCGTTGGTGTGAGATGAGGTTGAGACCTCAAAGTTGGCATTGTATTCAAATATCAATGCGAGAACAAAGTTCGAGGGGACCATGTTTGTACTATGTCATTACTAACGAAGCTGTATTCCTGTGCGATGGTTTCTTATTCTACCAGACTAAGTACAAGAATCAACAAATTAACAGACTTGTTGAAAGGAGGGAAGCAATCAGAGTCGGAGATGATGGGAGGAAATACAAATAAGTCTACGGACATCGGTGTGAACATTTCACTAATGTTTTGATCAGGAAAGGGCATACATTCAGCTCAAAGAATCTCTGAAACATAAATAATTTCCAATCAATATCTGAGACCATTTATACACCAAGAGACTTGAAATTAAATTTCTCATATTAATTCTGAATATTTCATCAAATATTACCGCATGTGAGTGACCGTATTGCGACTGGAATAGGCAAGATTCCATGAGGGAATGATGGAGAGGATATTTCATCGCTCGACGATTAATAACAAGTACCATACTTGGAAGGGGACTGGCATATTTAGCTTCTTTAATAATATTTCATTGAGTCTTGAAATATTCCTGTCATATAAACAGACTTGTTGAAAGAGGGAAGAAGTTAGAGTGGTTAAATGACCATAAGATAGAATAAGGGTGATACAACTGAATATTTCACTTAACACAACAGATGTGGCAGAATACCATGAAGACTGAAAAGGTGTGACAATATTGAAGATTTTTTTTTTTAAAGAATCATCAACAAAATGAATCGGTGGAGGTTTAAACATGTTTCAGAGACAGTAAAATAATTATCCATTAAATAATCAAACAAAAATACGTAATTTCAAGCAATATGTCTGTAACGCTTAGTTTTCATTACAAGAATTACATTAATACAGTTGAGTGCATGGTATTCCTTCAAAAAATAGAAAACGAGGGCGTGTGAAGGTCGGTCAACCTTCTGGTTACCGTAGTGCTTCAATAAAAGGCCAGTGGCTTCTCATAGGCTTAAGGAGGCTATCTTATAGACCTACCTCACTCCAGACAAGCGTGGTGCCAAACACCACCTGCAGCCCATCGAAGAAGTTGTCCCCTATTATGATGACGGTGGCACCACCTGTGGTCCAGCCCTCTGAGGGACAGATGGCCTTCACACATGGGGTGGCGGGCAGCGGAGGGTACAGACCTGCGAAGGGGAAAGGTTAGGGGATAGTTAGATGGAGTTTAGGAGGGGAGGGGTTTTTGAGGAGATTAAATTAAAGAGTATTGGGGATCCAGGGTATCGGTACCTTTCAAATGACGTCCCAGGGTATAGGTACCCTCAACATGACTTCCCAGGCTATAGGTACCTTTAAAATGACGTCCCAGGGTATAGGTACCTTTCAAATGACGTCCCAGGGTATAGGTACGAAAGTGGCAAATATTCACTGCGTATCCGCGACATAGTGGAACTTAACGTGGCAGAGAGCGTGTACCAGCTGCCTATAGAGGTAAAAAATCCACCATTGAAACGATGAGACATCTCGCACGCATCGATACCCAAAGCGCTTTTGTTGTCGTCTCCCCCTTCCATCAATAAGGTTTACCGCCGCGTGGTCAAACTGTACCACCCATCCAATGTTAGTCCTACCGAAACGGGCATGCACTTGCGCATACAGCATAAGCGATTATGCGAAGGAAATACAACGAGAAATGTGGAAGGGGCAGGAAGACTTGTGAGAGATGTTGCAGGAGGTATACTGACAGGGTAGCCAGGGCAGGAAGACGTGTAGGAGTAGAGGATTGTGGTTAACGTAGTATAGGAACACGTGGAAAAGGTCTGGTATTTGAGCAAGCGGGCGCTGTTTGGGTAGAATCTTATTGGGAAGGGGCTGAGGAGGAAAAGGGTCATAGTAAACGAGGTGGATTACTAGTGTATTATTGATGACAGCAGGTTTCGAGAAGTAATATAAGATTAGAATTGTAAACAGGCGCCAAGGAGAGAAAACCTTTCCAATGCTACTACTGCCTTCAAGACAAAGTGAAACATTTTCTTTGATAAAAAAACGACACAACTTGACGAAATGATGTTAATATCCTCAACGAATACATCAGCGGAATCAATCCATAATCTTTGGGACAGAGTTTGATAAATAATCCCTGTTATGTATTTTATCCAGGGTGAGCGAGTGGAGTATTTAGAGTAATAAATAAAGATAAGGCGAGTCTTTTGTGTACAATAAATATCAACTAATTTTCGTTTAGGTATCCATAAATTCTCAACATCTAGGAGATGTAAAATGTCGTCATCGCATCCCAGGAAATTCTCCATCAGATCGAAGCCTAGCGATGCTATAGTTTTTAGGCTAAACAGGAATCAAGGACATGGCCTCAAGGCATAGAAAAATTTATACATTTTTTAAACACAGCTACTGAAGTTGAATATACTGCAACGTAAACCAAAAAAAAGATAACTGTCGCTTGAAAATAATCAAGGCAAACTGAAATATTCACACCTATAAACGTTAAACTCAATTAGACACATTTAATCGTCTTCTATCACGAAAATAACATTTATGAGTTCAAATTCACTAAGTACAAACACGATCACACGCAGTCGATACATTCTTCTTAATTCCTTAATCAACAGGCACAGATGACATAAGCAGATTAACGTTGCACAACCAATCACATAAATGGATCATATCTTCATATCTACAACAAACATGAGTGAACACACATTTACACCATCCTAACATGATCTACAGACACCAGAAAACACACAATCAGGGAGGCCTGCTCTCTAATCTACTCTAATCGAACAGGCCTCAGTGTGTAGGGGGCTTGTTTTGGGTAGTGATTTAGTGGGTATACTTTGAACGTAGTTGTCGTTCAGTCATTTATTGCTTCTCATTCAGCGAGATTTAGCTGTTACATTTCTGGCCGGTTTGTGTTCGAATGTGTGAAAACCTTCCCACTAGTGATTAAGCCTCTTAACGTGTTCCACTTTGGAGGAAAACGAGGGTAAGAAATTATTTCTGCTCAGGGAACTAAAAATAAACCCTCATTTTCATGACTCGAGTACATTTCCTGCCTGTCTAATTAGAGAACCCAAAAGAAAGGTTCTAACAATAGCTTCGAGTTGTTAAGACCAGAAAAGACCAACCTGAGTTTGCTCATTATTGAAGTGCCTGTTTTTGGCAGGGACGGATTAATTGCCATTTAATTATACATATATAAAAATATTTCTGATCCAATTGACAACATTATATTGAACGAAGAAAACACAGAGGCACCTCGTCATACATGTGATCTCTAGTTCCTAACATAGCTAAAATTCAACACTCAAAACTCGTGTTTCTGAAGCAAATTGGTGATATCCAACTAGCTGAAATGATAAACCTGTGCATTCAAAGAGACGGGAGGGGTACACCACAGAAAAACGTGATGAGATTGTTCAATTAAATAGATGACCTTGAACTCCTTCAGTCTCCCTTTAAATTATATTTCCTAAAGAAATAGTCAAGAAAAATGTTAGTTTAATGATATCATCATATTATGAATAAATAGGCTCTATTGGGATTATTAAAAATCCATTGTAGTAGCCCAAATACTGAAAAAGTGAAAGGGATTCATATAGTAAACTTGTGGCGTTATATATAAAACATAACTTTGTTATTAACATTCATTAGCATCATGTCGATCCAACAATTCGAATTGAGTAAAATCCCTTACACCAGTTCACGTAACCTTTAACATTTTATCCTCCATCATGAACCAGGAATTCTGGGTAATCGGTCACTGCATTTAATATTTTTCTGGCAGGACCAAATGTTAACCTTTAGCATTTTATCCTCCATCATAAACCAGGAATTCTGGGTAATCGGTCACTGCATTTAATATTTTTCTGGCACGACCACACTCAGAAGAAATATTTTGTATCTGTGGCCAAATCAAACAAATATTTTTTTTTATGCAGTGTGAAAGTAATTTGTGACTGTAACGAAAAGAATTTATGGTAGCAACCAAATTTTGTTGACACGAGGAGATTTTTTGGTTAAAATTTGATTTTTTTTTGCAACTAAAACATAGCTGACTCAGCACGAGGATTTTGTTTCTGCACCAGTAACGTTTTGTTTTGGTCCTTTTTTGGTGTAGAGCAGCCTACGGGAAAAATGATTGTTTGCGACGCCCGCCTGTAGTGACGGGTTCTGCATACCATCAAATTATTTGACAACAGAAAAAGAAAAAGAAAAAACCGTTACTGGTGCAGAAACAAAATCCTCGTTCTGCGTCAGCTTTGTTTTAGTTGCATAAAAAAAATCCAATTAAAACCAAAAAATCTCATAATGTCAACAAAATTTAGTCGCTACCATAAATTCTGTTCGTTACAGTCACAAATTACTTTCACACTGCATAAAAAAAATATTTGCTTGATTTGACTACAGCTACAAAATATTTCTCCTGAGTGTTGTTCATCAGGTCACTCTGAACAATGGTTCATAGAAGCCGTATGTACAAAACACAGAGAATTATACGCCAGATGACACTATAAGGGCGTGGAGCCTGCTACGTCGGAGAAATTAAAGCTTGTCCAAATGTAAATAATAGAAAATGGAATTATATAGTTAATTTAAGTGGGACCAAAAGATTTTTTTACTTTTCTTCTCAATATCCAAGTGCGACTCGCAGTTATATTAGATCAATATTCATTCGCGGTGACTTCCGTATTGGTTATACTACTCTTACCAAGAGCTTTACATTTCTGTACTGTGGCACAAAGAGTTTCTACGGCGTCACGTTGCCTGGCTTGCGGTCCTATGTTTTGACCGTGCCTGCGGGCCTATGTTTTGACTGTACGGCTTCTATTGACCAAGCTCTGCACACTCCACATGGGGCCTACCTTTGTCCTCCGATTCACAGTTTGGAAAATAGGGAAACGGGTTTTGTGATCCGAGCCCGGGAGCGGTGGGTTTCTCTGATAAAACAAACAAAGAGAGACAATCCCGTCAGACTGATGAAGACCCTTATAGAGACGGGGTCGGGGACTTTCTTATTTGACAGAAATGGGGGGAGGGAGACTGACAACCTTAGACAATCCCGAACAAATAAATATTACATTTAAATATGAGATGGAGTTTATATTAGACATACATTTCTGTGAATGGTAGAAAAGGAAGGCCATAAACTATCAAATATAATCTACACATTAAAATGTTTGACGACCATAATATGCTTTAGATAATCGAGCAGTGCAAACGCAGCTTTAAAAAGATGCACACAAATTCTGTCACCAGGAAAAATATAACCAATTTCTTTTGCATGCTTATTTATTTTGTTAGTTATTGCTTTTGCTGCATTACGTATTTCTGTAGATGCAACAATAAATGTAAACTATCTCAGCGTAACCTATGGCGACAGAGGTGTAGGGGAAGAAGAGGTGGTGTCACACAACGAGTGGTATAGTCTTAAAATATAAGAGACCCTCTAAGGAGCAAGTAATCAAGTGAAATAATATTTTGCTTCCGATGTAAACATTGAACTTTACAAATAATAGTTTACTGAGCAATAATTGGTTTAGCCCGCTAATATTGATTATACTACAGTTGCCGTTAAACGGTCTCTCTCAATCCCCGCTCTCAAACCCCGCTCACACACGCCACCACTTGTTTCCCATCAGATGGAAACAGAGATCGACACGGAGCAATGTAATCGTTAACTGGAATCCAAATAAACAAGGTAGATATAAACGACAAAGTTATTTGAATTAAAAACAAACCCAATTATTGACACTAGCTTTAATATGAGGTACGAATACCAAGATTATTTAAACTAAGACCTCAGGAAGTCAAACTTACTTTATAAGAGTGGAAATAAATTTGAGGTAATTTAAATTCAACTGAAAGCAACCATAAGTGTCAGTTTTAATTTTCTCTATCTGTTCAAGCTATCTAAACAGTTCTCACAATGATCTTCATGAAATAATATTCAACACAAAAGCAATTGTTTATTTTTCCAAGATGTAGTGCAGTACACAACGCTCTTGCATTGTTAGTCCATTTATGGTCTTCTGATCCCACACAATATTTCAAAGTATCCCCATGGATATTTGTACCTAAAAAATCTTAGAAATGTCTTCACGATTTCTCGAGTTTGTGTTCTGTTGAAATTCCACAAATATTCTCTAAGCACTGATCAAACGTCAACGGATAATATCTGAATAAACATATTCTCGTTCGCAGATAAATGTTCATTTCATTCAGCAATTGAATCAGAGCGCGTACATTATTTTATTGCAGAATGTTTAGATTCTTGTTCACTGGATCCATTACTAATAAAACTAAGAACGATATTATAATTTAAAAAGAGTATTGCGAAAAATACCTCAAATAAATATTAATCTGCAAGATACTGTCCATCAGATCCTAATTGATCAATATGTTTGTTAATTGCTTTCACAGGGGTATCTATGGTGGCGTGTACCCACAGCATGCACCCACCAAACACGCATTTAACACAGACATTCACCAAACGTGCAACAAACACGCTCGTCCACCAAACATGTATCAAACATGTGCACTCAACAGACTTGCACATGTCATTGATGTCCTAAACAAGCCGATTCAACGACCACCCATGTTCTCCCTCAAAAAAAAAGGATTACAAAATCCTCATTCATTCACAATACTCAGATTCATTCATAAAATCTGTGTTTTCACAAAAAACGTTTGTTCATTCACACAATAGGTCTTTTCACCAGAATCATTCGTTCATTCACACAATAGGTCTTTTCACCAGAAACGTTTGTTCATTGACACAGTAGGTCTTTTCACCAGAAACGTTTGTTCATTGACACAGTAGGTCTTTTCACCAGAAACGTTTGTTCATTGACACAGTAGGTCTTTTCACCTGAAACGTTTGTTCATTCACACAATTGGTCTTTTCACCAGAAACGTTCATCCATTCACATAATATATGTATTCACCAGAAACATTCGTTCATACAAAATCATGCATAATTAAAAAAACACACATGCGCCATACGCGAGCATTCGTAAAAAAATGCGCATCCACCGTAAATGCGTATCCACCAAACATACTCACCAAACGTAAACTCACCAAACATGGCCTCAGAGGCGTCTATCCGTTTGGCCCGCCGTCCGTGTTTGCTGTTGTTGTGGACAAACATATTATCGGAGACAGCAAGCAGGGGGCCACTCACGTCAACCTGTGTGGAGATCACAACCTGGGGAAGATAGAGGGGATAAAGGGGGTTAGGCTGTAGAGGGGTACATGCTAGATACTGTTGCAAGATTGGGGCTGTGCATGGTGTGTCATGAAGGGATTTTTAGACTTCGAGATCCTATGGAATACAGCGCTCAGTAGCCTCAAAGTAAGTCATCGCAGAGAATAGAGATGAGATGAGATGAGAAATGAGGATCCTATGCATGAGGTGTGCAATCGGGATGCACTGAGGCAGGAAACCTTGTTCCTCTTGAAGGCGGTGGTCAACACGTCAATTCACTTTGGTCATCGACTTCCTCATCATTTACGTTCTATTTCGAGTGATACATTGATCCTATCCCTTCCAGTCACTCCGATCATACGTGCAAAGCATTTTATCTTGAAAATTCAACTCCTCCGGTCTTCACCTCCTGAGAGCCCAGGTACTTAAAACACTGTACTGCACCCAATAACTGTTCATGTAGCTTGGCACTGATTTCGCTCGCATCATAATTCCATGAACATCTCATTACTTAACTTAAACTCATACTAACACGCAGGTTTCTCCTCTCGCACACTTCCGGACATCACAACTCTCCAACAACAACCATCTGCTCACACCCATCACCAATTCCTCCTCTCTTAATTCCCTCTTCCACCCTCTTGCTCTCTTTCGAGCGAAACATCTCTTCAGAATTCTTGAACAATCTACCCTACGTACCTCATCGTACCTCTTTGCTTTCTTCACCACAAGGTTCGCCTCTTTTCTCTTATCTCTTTAATTGTCATAAACTACCAATGACTTCACCTGCAACCACTCTAAAAAAATCTTCCTTTTGAGCCACCGCAATTTTAACCTCATTGTTCTCGTAACCCTTATTCAATCACTCGTCGTGCATCATATACATTCTTGCGTGCACCACACACATTCCTGAACATCTCAACATCGCATCTCTGAACGTCTCCCATTCTTCCTCACCCTTCTTTGGCCCTTGTCCTGGCACAGTGTCATATTCCTTCCTCAATTCATTAAACCTCACCACCTTTCTCCGTTCGGGATGAAAGGAGGATGGTAGTATCTTCTCTTCATTCATTCGGGACAAAAGGAGTCAGAGAGGATGTGAAGAGAGGCACTCGAGAGGATTGTCAAAAATAAAACAGAAAGGGGAGATCTAGCTCCCTTTACTACACAGTTTACTTCAAAATAGATTACATGCCACCTGTTCAAGAACATCCCATATTGAAAGAGCAAAAAGGAAGCCCAAAACACACTCATCGATTCAGCACGTAAATCACAATAAAAAACCTTTTTCCATGACATCGGAAGACCTCCCATCGAACAGCAGACAAACGCCCAGCAACAACAACACACAAAAAATCAATTACGAGGGTCGCAAATCCTCGGACCGTCTGTGCCTCTATCAGGAGGATCGCATCCTACGGCGGGCGGCTCTTGTTATCCTGTGTACCACAGCCATTTAGCGGGTCTGATTCCCCTCCAGGCCAGAGCTCCGGATCCCGGTTAAACCCGCAGGATTGGGGCCCGATTCGCGAAGGATCCGAAGTGTAGCTCTGACGGTTGGGGTGACAGGGATGGGGACAGCTGGGGACACAGATTGGTGTAGGCCACTTTTGTCCATTCTCGCTCTCTCCTATTCCTTTTCTCTCCTATTCTCATTCTTCTAAATGATTTCATTGTCCTACCAACAATTTTGCTGATTTCCCTGCGCACGGAGATGGGTTCACCCGCAACATTTCGGGGAGGGAAGACACGCTCCCACAGTCGAAATTAAATAAAAGAGTGCATCTTCGGGGTTAGGTGACAAGCATCATTACAAATGAAAAATATTTTCAGTGCTGCAAAACCAGTCAATGAGAGTCAAGTTAAACTAATTTTATTTCTTTGCTGCTGCTGACGGACAAATGTAAAGGTTTCTATATTCAGAGACAGAATTTGCTAGTAATTTCCTCCCTATGGGAAGTCGACTGTCCTCTACTCTGCCAGACCATCACCGGGCGGGTGTCATCTTCAATTGTCAATGTGCGCAAAGGAAGGGTCGAAGGGAGGGCGTTGTTAGGCGTGTTGAAGTGTGATAAGCGTTAGGATTTTCCAGCCCATCAGGTAGTGCTTCAAGGACACGTGGCGGGACAACGTCAAGAGGAAGTACAATACATGCTTGTGGAGGATGGGTGACCAGGGACACCCATACTGCATTTAAGGACCTCTTCTTGCTCATACCGTGACACTGCTTAACAGTGTGTTATTACAAATAAAGAAACCTAAAGACGCAGGCCTTACACAGAGAAAACAGTTGGACAATATTACGCAGAATTCTATGTCATACACGATGATGAGTGTTGTGTAGAGAGTGCTATGTAGGGCACCCTGTAGAGGGTGCTATGTAGGGCACCCTGTAGAGGGTGCTATGTAGGGCGCCATGTAGAGGGTGATATGTAGGGCGCCATGTAGAGGATGCTATGTAGGGCGCCATGTAGAGGGTGCTATGTAGGGCACCCTGTAGAAGGTGCTATGTAGGGCGCCATGTAGAGGGTGCTATGGAGGGCGCCATGAAGAGGTTGCTATGTAGGGCGCTATGTAGAAGGTGCTATGTAGGGTGCTATGTAGAGGGTGCTATGTAGGGTGCCATATAGAGGGTGCTATGAAAGGCGTCATGTAGAGAGTGCTATGTAGGGCGCCATGTAGAGGGTGCTATGTAGGGTGCCATGTAGAGGGTGCTATGTAGGGCACTATGTAGCAAGTGCTATGTAGGGCGCCATGTAGAAAGGGCTATGTAGGGCGCCATGTAGAAAGTGCAAAGTAGGACGCAATGTAGAGGGTGCCATGTAGAGTGCTATGTAGAGCGTCATGTAGAGGGTGTCGTGTAGATTGCTATGCAGGGCGCCATGTGGAGGGTGCTATGTAGGGTGCTATGTAGGGCGCCATGCAGAGGGTGCTATGTAGGGCGCCATGTAGAGGGTACTATGTAGGGCGCTATGTAGAGGGTGCTATGTGGGGCGTCATGTAGAAAGGACTATGTAGGGCGCCATGTAGAGGGTGCTATGTAGGGCGCCATGCAGAGAGTGCTGTGTAGGGCGCCATGTATAGGGTGCTATGTAGGGTGCCATGTAGAGGGTGCCATGTAGGGTGCTATGTAGGGCGCATGTAGAGGGTGCTATGTAGGGCGCATGTAGAGGGTGCTATGTAGGGCGCCATGTAGAGGGTGCTATGTAGGGCTCCATGTAGAGGGTGCTATGTAGGGTGCACTGTAGAGGGTGCTATGTAGGGTGCCATGTAGAAGGTGCTATGTAGGGCGCCATGTAGCGGGTGCTATGGAGGGCGCCAAGTAGAGGGTGCTATGAAGGGTCCATGTAGAGGGTGCTATGTAGGGTGCCATGTAGAGGGTGCTATGTAGGGTGCACTGTAGAGGGTGCTATGTAGGGTGCCATGTAGAGGGTGCTATGTAGGGCGTCATGTAGAGGGTGCTATGTAGGGTGCCATGTAGAGGGTGCTATGTAGGGCGCCAAGTAGAGGGTGCTATGAAGGGTCCATGTAGAGGGTGCTATGTAGGGTGCCATGTAGAGGGTGCTATGTAGGGTGCCATGTAGAGGGTGCTATGAAGGGTCCATGTAGAGGGTGTTATGTAGGGTGCCATGTAGAGGGTGTTATGTAGGGCGCCATGTAGTACTTACTACGTACTACAGCGTACCAAGTAATGATCAAAGCTCGTGAAATCAATATATTTTACACCGTACGTACAATGCGAGAGAATTTTTTTACTGTGTAGCCTAACTTTTGAGGCAAGGAAAGACAGTTAAGACAGTTAACCAAGGAAACCGTGGCATTAAAATCTTTTAAACTTACGTTCTTCATCTCTTGTTGTTGTTTTCAGCCACCACTACACGGTCTGGATGTATGCAATTTATTTGTCCATTTTTTGAAACCAAATTTGATAGAAATTAAAGTATGTATTCCCATCCGCATTATGTATTTTCTATACGATGTATATATTGCTGGGCATATTAAATGGTACAAAACGCGGTCACCGTTGATATAAATGATTGCTTCCATCAAACTTTATATCGGGCCTCAAATTAACCTCATTTTAGTTGGAAAATAAATTTGAACCCATACCCTCAATTGAGCATCAATTCGCCAAGAGCTTCACAGATTTACAAACCCCACCCGTCCCTCTTCTTAAAGGCGAACTTTATCTTGTTCACCTTCAAAATTATCACACAAGAAATTCACGTTAAAATCTTCAATAGTTCGAGCTCACGTCTTATCTTTCAACGGAATTCTCGAGAAAAATGTTTCCGCTCGCGCCAGCCCTTTAAGAATGCACCAAAGATTGTTTCTGATGATCATTAACGAGCAAACGCGACATCGACGCTTGGGTGATTACTCGTGGTTCATTGACGGTGTATCCGCGGCCGCCCGGCTAACAGAGCCGCCATTGATGATGGAGGCCGTGTTGTGGTGATAACGGAGGCTGCTGCGGTGGTGGTGGTGATGGGTAGAGAACCCACATCCTTGGCGGCGAAGGTGGTGTCGCATCACTGTTGTATTGACTGTTGATGTTGGTGATGAGAGACTACTCAACCTCTCTTGATGAAGGTGGTGTCACAGTTCAATACGCTAAATGCGAGTGTGTTAGTTGTGATGATCAAGCCAGAACTCCTTCGTAATGGCTCATTGTAGGATTTGCAAGCACATGAACTGCCAGTCTACAGCTCCTATCACCTTGTCTCAACAAGGAACACTCAGAGAGAATCACAGCATTGATCATTCAGAATAAAGGACTCGGGATTATATTGATCACGCGTCCTCTCAAATAAAAAAAACAATTATGATGGCAAACGGATTAGGTTGAAATGTTCAGACCGGAAATGTTTTTTAAACCGAATGCAACTGAAGAGTATCGCCTTGATTTTTTTTAGAACGCTAAACGAACATTCCTGACACACAAATACAAGTGCAATGACTTTAAATAGCCCAGCCTGACAGATTTATATTGAGATGAAAGTAGTTAATACGTGCGCACTATATCCATACTGTACTTATGTTTTACGAGAAAGAAACTCAAGGAATGCAGGGGCTTCCTAACCCAAGGAAATTCCTACCGAGACCTTTGGCGAGGTTATCGCGACTACCATTGACAGAGAGGGTCGTCATTTAATGGCGTGGCTGAGGCCCTTGGGACGCATAGATAAATGATAAGTTGGCCCTGCTACGATTGATAACGATGACTGGTTATAGATGTAGACAATCTGGCTATTTTCTTCTCTCTGCACGATTCCGGGTTCGAACAACGTCATCACTCCTCAAGGTCACATATGCCAATTTTCACAAAAATTTTGCTCGTTTGCTTGTAACTCGATTAAAAAATAAATCCTAAATTACTTGGGATACTGATGAGCAAAACACCGTACCCTAATCATGAAAACCTGCCTCTTATACCCACTCCCCTCTCTACAAGGATGTCTTCACTCCTGTCACCACTACCAACCGGTGCGGGGATTTATTCAGTGTCCCCAGCAAATATGAGGGCGCGCGGCTCGTTTTCTAATTGAGTGTGACAGGAGCATCGGGTAACGAATGGGGGGCGGACTTGGCTAAACAAACTCGCCTTGTTAACAACTTTAGCCCGCTGTAGAGGGAGGGTGGGAGGCTTGTCGTGACATCGGGTATTAGTTACGAGGCGATACTAGTTTGGGGAGGTTAGTGTGCTTGGGAGGTTAGTGTGCCAGGGAGGTTAGTGTGCTGGAAAAGGTTAGTGTGTTGACGAGGTGAGGGTGCATGGGAGGTTAGTGTGTTTGGGAGGCTTAGGCTCGTGGGGGGCTTGTGTCCTTGGGAGGTTTGTACCCTTGGGAAGCTTGTGCTCTTGGGAAGCTGGTGCCCTTGGGAGGTTCGTGCTCTTGTGAGGTTCGTGCTCTTTGGAGGCTCGTGCTCTTTGGAGGTGTGTGCCCTTGGGAGTTTTGTGCTTTTGGGAAGTTAGTGTAATTGAGAGGTTAGTGTAATTGAGAGGTTAGTATAATCGAGAGGTTAGTATAAGCTAGAGGTTAGTATAATTGAGAGGTTGGTGTAATTGAGAGGTTAGTGTAACTGAGAGGTTAGTGTAATTGAGAGGTTAGTGTAATTGAGAGGCTAGTGTAACTGAGAGGTTAGTGTAATTGAGAGGTTAGTGTAATTGAGAGGTTAGTGCAATTGAGAGGTTAGTGCAATTGAGAGGTTAGTGTAATTGAGAGATTAGTGTAAATGAGGGTTTAGTGTATATGAGAGGTTAGTGTGGTTGGAATGCTGGTTTGCTTGAGTTATGTATGCTTGGGAGGTTCGAGCGTTTGAGAGGTTATTGTGCTTGCTCTTGGTAAGCGTCCTTAGGAGGTTTGTGTGTGAGAAATTAGTATGCTTGGGAGGTTAGTGTGCTTGGGAGGTTAGTGTGCTTGGGAGGTTAGTGTGCTTGGGAGGTTATTGCGCTTGACAGGTTAGTATATGCTTGGAGGTTAATGTGCTTAAAAGGTACGTAGATACATGGGATTGTGATGTTATAATGTGATTCGGATGTTAGTGTGCTTGGCAGGTTAGTGGGCTTGAGAAGTAAGTGTGCTTGGGAGGAGAATGTGATATGAAAGGATAGTGTGCTTGGGAGGCGAGTGTGTTTGGGAGGTGAGTGTGCTTGGGAGGAGAGTGTTATGGGAGGCCATTGTGTTTAGGAAGCTAGAGTTCTTGGGAGCTGAGATGTGCTTGGAAGATTTATGTGTGTGGAGGTTAGTGTGTTTGGAAGGTGAGATGTTGTGCTAGGTAGGCGAGAAGTGCTTGCGAGAAGATACTGGCAAAGGGTGAGATGTGCTTGGAAGTCACGCTGATGTGATTTGGAGGTTATACTGGGCCGAGAGACGATATGTGCTAGAGAGGTGAAATCTAGTTGAGAGGGAGGTTTTCTAGGTAGGCGAGATGCGCTTGAAACGTTAGATGTGCTTAGAAGGTGTGGTGTGGTGTGCTGGGAAGATTAGATGTACTTGGGAGATGTGATGTCCTTGAGAGGGTAGTTTAACTTCAATTGTACACATGATAACTCTTGGTGCATCGGAATTCACGTAATCGGATAATTTCCTTTAATAATACAAGTGGTATTGATTCTTATGCCAAGACCTTGTTTAAGCGATCTGATGTTGATGTTGAAATTATCAACGTCTAAAATTAGGTGAGTAATAAGAGTATATTTTATGTGCCATCAAAGTGTTTGACATTATTTTTATGTACTACAGTAAGAGACCACCCAAACGAGAGCGTATAGTTTGTTATCAACTGTGGATAGTGATCACCGTAGACATGTCGCTCAATCCGCGTCTCTGCGTGCGGACACATTCTTTTGGGGTCAACATTACTGAAGACTAGTTCAGTAATCAGGTGAAGGTGCACTGTATAGGGCCCGTCTCCACAGAGTCGGTTGCTCTCTTTCAAGGTCTGTAGCTCTCTTCGAACATGTTTACACATTTGTAGGTGAGGAAGTCTGAATACTATAAACGCTATATGATTTACCTACGGGTGCTCTTCAAACGCCCGACAGACGTTTGTAGAGTTTGGTGCGTTTTACGATATTTAAATAACTGGATTCATGATATATATGTAGATATATATAAA
>SDVV010009144.1:0-16848 GCA_016164225.1 Gammarus roeselii
CCGGCAGCCCACTTCGGCGCCCTTAACTCCATCACACCGGCAGCCCACATTGGCGCCCTTAACTCCATCACACCGGCAGCCCACTTCGGCGCCCTTAACTCCATCACACCGGCAGCCCACATTGGCGCCCTTAACTCCATCACACCGGCAGCCCACTTCGGCGCCCTTAATTCCATCATTCCATAACCTGCAGACAACACATCTATGCATAGAGAGATACACAATACACAAACCTTGCACTAGCTGTTCATGGACCCAACACAGCCCTATAGGGTCACCCTCCGGATGTGGGCGATCAGGGGTGACAAGGTTCACCTGTCGAGGCTAAGGTGCGGGCACCACATGGACCACCAGTTATAGCAATATGCAAGTTTTGTTTACAGATTTTAACAATTAAAACTCTGAACAAAATCGACATCATATGACATTTTAAGTTTTGTATGAATGTTATAGATTGAAAATTAGTGGACTTCACATGTTATGATGCCTCAAAAAAAAATCATCTTCGAAATGGGACCCATTCTCATGAGCGCAAATCTGAACCCTTCATTTGATGCCTACAACCACAAATTGAACTTTTTTTTGCGCTATCACAACCTTGCTAAGCAGTTTTTTCAGACATTCAATTGTCGTCGACTTGCGTTCGTGGCTAATGGATTCCAACTGTTTCCACAACCATTAGACGAGCGGGCAGTGGTCGGGGCTATAATTGGGCAAAAGCTGGTTCGTACGGCGGCTTGGTCTGATAAAAATAAGAGACACTTGTTTGAGCAGTGAGCAGGCGCACCATCCTGTTAATATTAATATTCCTCCTGCCTGACAGCTGGCAACAAATATTTTTTTTAGGAGATTGAGGTACTTCTCGCTAACTACTACGCAGTTTCCAAACCACAATATCGCGCGAAAAAAGTGTGACGTACTGTACAGTTGCAGGCTTCATTGAAAAGGATCAGATCTGCGCTCATATGAATGGGTCACGTTTCGGGCTGTGCGACTGTGGGTCCTTCTCCAAAAGAGGAGATGGGCTATGCAACAGCAACTTAGTTGTTTACAAGTGTTTACAAGTGTAGGAAGACAACAACAGGCCTGTTATCTCAAACTAGGGTGCTTTTTGAAAACAGTAGGATTTCTTCGGAAGAAGAACGTCTAAAAGAGCTTCATGTGCCATTTCTGCTCTTTTAACATCAAAAAAATGAACGATTTTGCTATTATTCGGCGCTTTATTTAGAACTTATCGAGCCGCGACTTAAACGTTTCAATTGTATTGCTGTTTACAACCTCCGCTTGGAGTTTGTGCCATTCTTCGACAACTGTATACATGAAGGAATGGCGCGTGATGTCGTGTGAAAAACATTTCCTAACGATTTTGTATCCATTGTTCCTAGTCACTCCGTTGGTATCTAGAGTGAAAAACATTCGCTCAGTCGACGGTTTGGAGCACTCTGAGTCAAAACAAATCCAAGTGGCATTTCAACCCTAGCAGGGCCCTTTGGTTCGGAGGCTTCTTGGAGGGGATCGTGAAGATGGTCAAGCTTTGTCTACAGAAAACGTTATACAGAACCATGGTGCCGGAAGATGAGCTACACACCGTACTCTGCGAGATAGAAGCGGACCTCAATGATCGTCCGCTAACTTCTATCTCCGGCTCTGTTGATGACTATCAACCCCTCACACCATCCCAGCTGATGCTCGGATATCGTCTGGACAGCGCGTCAGTGGCAACACTGGACCCGGAGGAAGAGCTAGATCTCTCCATGTTCACAGCAGAGGTTCAGAAGGTTCAGAAAGGAATACCTAACCCTACTGCGGCATCATGCCGTGGATGCCAGGGAAATCGTCGCACCGAAGGTGGGTGACATAGTTAAGATCCACGACGAGGGCGCCAGACTGTTATGGAGTCTGAGAAGAATCATCGAGACCCACGCAGGTAAAGGCAGTCACGTGAGAAGCGTGAAACTCAAAACTCGTGGAGGCACCATCAGTCGACCGGTGAGTCTGCTCTATCCACTAGAGGTGCAAGCGGTGGAACACATTGAGAGTCCACCAGAGTAGCAAAGTTAAGACTCGACGTCGCCACATCAATTAACCACCGAGCGTGGAAATGAAGCGCATTCCACCATCAATGGCACCAGGGATACTCCCAATCCCACAGTTGCAAACGAGCCAAACGCTGCTCGACCAACTCGGAAGGCAGCCTTGACCGCTCGTCGGCGAATCGTCACTCAGTTATAATAAGAGCCAATATGCCTTCTTCTTAGGTGGGAGTGTGTGGAAATCACAACTGCCTGCTCTACTTACCGCGAAGATATTCCATTGCAAACCTATGTGTGTACCCGATTGGTAAAGGAAGTTTGGTAGTCATCGGTTGGGCATTCCTGAGGTGGGGATGGTAGAAACCCCCCTTCCTTCCATCTCCAGTCTGTTTCAGCGCCTGTGTCCGATTCCTCCGTCTCGAATCATACTAGACGTGTAAATAAATAAGATTGAAGTAATACAGGTCAATGGGAATGAAGTAATGCAAATAAGTAACGTTGAATGCAAATCTCTACGTATGAGATAATAAGGACTATTATAGTACAGTAGCTAAATATAATCTTTCGAGTGGAAGCGTTAAACCGTCGTCGGAGCAATGTAAGCGAGTAGGCCTGCACCAAGCTCCGCTGGATGGCGTCTTGCCGTCAAGTGGGCTCCCCTAATCCGAGGGTGCTTCTTGTGAATTTGAATTGTGCACCGAGAGGATGTGTTATCTCTTCCTCCGGCTAAATGGATAACGTTTTCCCAAGATCAAAGATATGTCCATATCTTTAAGACAATTTATGACTAGAGTACTTAATATAGTGACGTAGTGATAGTTGTAGACTAACCTACTATGAGGATAGGGAATTAAGGTAGTTAGTTATAGAAACGTAGAGACTCTGATGACTTAGCAACTGACAAGCCCCATGTTTTCCACTCCAAGATGGCCGCGCTCACTTATCCATAAAATAAAAGTAAATGTCTTAGAATAATGTGACTAAACGGATAATAGGTACAGCGTGGATTCTGTTGTTCCTATTAAGATCCAGTTCTTAGAAGATGATAAAGCTAAAGATTTAAAAATAATTATAATGAAGTTAATTTCAGAACGGTCGGGTAAAAATAAGATGCTAAAATAAATCCCAACCACTAACACCCCCTCTCCTACCGCATACACCGGACCAGTCACGTGACACTCCTACAGCGCACACAACGCGGTGTTGCCAGCTGATCTGGACACACGAAGCCCGCCTGCCGGCGTCTTGAAGTTGCCCGCTACTCGCCCTCATCTCTCAGCTGACTTGCACACATCCCATCACAGTTGATCTGGATACACCGCCTCACACCCCGACTTCACCCTGGATATCGTACAAACAGCAAACGTCCCTTTGGAGGACTCTTTCAAGTAGCTGGTAGTGTTTCAATGCGTGCCTACTCGATGATGAGCACACGAAACATTCATTCTTCATTTAAATAGCATGAGTTTCCTCAATTGCTTATTGTGCCGATAAAGAATGCGTTTTATGAGTGTTAAACGTAAACCATCAAGGGAAAATACTATTCTTTTGTATTGATGATGTGATGACCAGGACCTAATCCCACAAGTGACCTAACCTGTCTGCATCATCAGACTAACTCTGTCTAACATCAGGCAAAATTCTTTTTCCACATTGTTAAAACCATTGTTATTTGTCAAGTTGTGTTTTATTTGTTCGATTTCTATCTTTACTTATTTTATTTTTCGTTCAGCTGTGTATGGGTACACTGATTTTGAACATTTCAAATGCAGCTGGTATTGTCTCTGCATAATTATAATTTGAAAACGAATTTCTGCACTGTTAGGATATCTCTGTTAGGGTGCCACACAGTAGGATGCCGCTCTAGTTCGTTTATCTCATGTTCTAGCTGTGCGTGTGTTACCCGTCTGTCTATAACAGTATTCTAAGATGTTATTGGTATTCCGATTTTCAACATTGTCAGATGTGGCCGGTGCTCTGTAACAAGACCATAAGTAACTTGTATAAGGCAGGATCATTGCATTGCATCATGACTGGTATATTGTAGGTGGTTTATGCTCATATTGTAGGTGGTTCATACTCACAATAACTATTGTAGGTGTTTGATGCTCATAATAACTATGCTCATAATAACTATGGGATGCTCGGTAGTAACACTTTTCATGTTGCAGCTTAAAATCGAAGTAGGATTTCATAACACTCCATGTACTGAAATGTAATTAATTTCTCCGTCATCTTCTGATACTCCGCCAGTCATGTCAGATACAAGGTTGACGCCCAGAATCATGGTATCATTCCCACAACATTAAGAAGCAGAAGGGAGCAGCTACGAATTAGTTCAGTTTTCTTATTAAACTCAATCCCGCAAAAGGAAGTAACTTTGCGCTAACGCGCATCTGACGATAACACGCATCCGACTCGCATTTGTCTTAATTTCGTTTTGATTCCGTTTTCGAATCGTAGACATAATTGTCCCATCCAGCATTTATTTATAGTTAATACATCCATATCTGCTATCTAAAAAAAATCACGAAAGTAGAACTCAAGCGAACGGTCCATTTTCCCACCGGTAATCTTTTCACCAGTGAAAGATGGTTCAGGCTAAGCTAGAATGTGGCAATTACCACCACTATTGGAAGCACGCGTTTAACACCGAGCAACAAAATGATTCCGGAACTGAGAAACAAGACTTGTCTGCAAAGACTCGATGAACTTAAACTGATATCACATGGAAGAAGACGACTTAGAGGTCAGTTAATTGAAACCTTCAAATGCCTAAACGGATTTACTAGAGCTAGCCCTGAGGGCCTTTTTGACCAATACTATAACCCGAGGAACAGAAATAATGGAAAAAAATTGCAGCTAAAACCATTTAGAATGTCAGTGGCGGAAAATTTATTTCCAATCAAGATACCAACAATTTGGAACGGCTTACCACATTATGTGGTTAACAGCAATAACGAAAACACTTTTGAAAACCTCCTCGACAAACAATGGGAGACTAATCTACGCCCTTACTAAGCATTTGAACCTGTGCCGCCAAGGTGGCAACAACCTCCGTTGGAGCCTTTAGTATCCGGCAGGCCATGAACGATGGGCACCTCATCTAGGCTGGGCTAGCTGTACTGCAAATTCAATTTGGAATACTGCTAGAATGGATTCTTCAGCCCGTCCCATGGCTACTACTACTACTACTACTACTATTACTACTACTACTACTACTACTACTACTACTACTACTACTACTACTACTACTGCCAATGCGGAACACCTTTGAGAGGTTCACGGACCTGGACGGCGAAATCGAGACACTAGTCCTAGGTGACTCTATCGTCCGACACCAGGCGGTTGAATTTGCTCATAGGTGTAAGGCAAAGAGACAGGTTATTTGCAAACTTTTTAACACTCATAAAACGCATTCTTTATCGGCACTATAAGCAATTAAGGAAACTCATGCTATTTAAATGAAGAATGAATGTTTCGTGTGCTCATCATCGAGTAGGCACGCATTGAAACACTACCTGCTACTTGAAAGAGTCCTCCAAAGAGACGTTTGCTGTTTGTACGATATCCAGGGTGAAGTCGGGGTGTGAGGCGGTATATCCAGATCAACTGTGATGGGATATGTGCAAGTCAGCTGAGAGATGAGGGCGAGTAGCGGGCAACTTCAGGACGCCGGCAGGCGGGCTCGTGTTTCCAGATCAGCTGGCAACACCGCGTTGTGTGCGCTGTAGGAGTGTCACGTGACTGGTCCGGTGTATGCGGTAGGAGAGGGGGTGTTAGTGGTCGGGATTTATTTTAGCATTTTATTTTTACCCGACCGTTTTGAAATTAACTTCATTACATTTATTTTTAAATCTTTAGCTTTATCATCTTCTGATACTGGATCATAATAGGATCAACAGAATCCACGCTGTACCTATTATCCGTTTAGTCACATTATTCTAAGACATTTACTTTATTTTATGGATATGTGAGCGCGACCATCTTGGAGTGGAAAACATGGGGCTTGTCTACGTTTCTATAACCAACTACCTTAATTCCCTATCCTCAAAGTAGGTTAGTCTACAACTATCACTACGTCACTATATTAAGTACTCTAGTCATAAATTGTCTTAAAGATATGGACATATCTTTGATCTTGGGAAAACCTAATCCATTTAGCCGGAGGAAGAGATAACACATCCTCTCGGTGCACAATTCAAATTCACAAGAAGCACCCTCGGATTAGGGGAGCCCACTTGACGGCAAGACGCCATCTAGCGGAGCTTGGTGCAGGCCTACTCGCTTACATTGCTCCGACGACGGTTTAACGCTTCCACTCGAAATATTATATTTAGCTACTGTACTATAATAGTCCTTATTATCTCATACGTAGAGATTTGCATTCAACGTTACTTATTTGCATTACTTCATTCCCATTGACCTGTATTACTTCAATCTTATTTATTTACACGTCTAGTATGATTCGAGAGGGAGGAATCGGACACAGCCGCTGAAACAGACCGGAGATGGAGGGAGGGGGGGTTTCTACCATCCCCATCTCAGGAATGCCCAACCGATGACTTCCAAACTTCCTTTACCAATCGGGTACACACATAGGTTTGCAATGGAATATCTTCGCGGTTAGTAGAGCAGGCAGTTGTGATTTCCACACACTCCCACCTAAGAAGAAGGCATATTGGCTCTTATTATAACTGAGTGACGATTCGCCGACGAGCGGTCAAGGCTGCCTTCCGAGTTGGTCGAGCAGCGTTTGGCTCGTTTGCAACTGTGGGATTGGGAGTATCCCTGGTGCCATTGATGGTGGAATGCGCTTCATTTCCACGCTCGGTGGTTAATTGATGTGGCGACGTCGAGTCTTAACTCTGCCACTCTGGTGGACTCTCAATGTGTTCCACCGCTTGCACCTCTAGTGGATAGAGCAGACTCACCGGTCGACTGATGGTGCCTCCACAAGTTTTGAGTTTTACGCTTCTCACGTGACTGCCTTTACCTGCGTGGGTCTCGATGATTCTTCTCAGACTCCATAACAGTCTGGGGCCCTCGTCGTGGATCTTAACTATGTCACCCACCTTCGGTGCGACGATTTCCCTGGCATCCACGGCATGATGCCGCACTATGGTTAGGTATTCCTTTCTGAACCTTCTGAACCTCTGCTGTGAACATGGAGAGATCTAGCTCTTCCTCCGGGTCCAGTGTTGCCACTGACGCGCTGTCCAGACGATATCCGAGCATCAGCTGGGATGGTGTGAGGGGTTGATAGTCATCAACAGAGCCGGAGATAGAAGTTAGCGGACGATCATTGAGGTCCGCTTCTATCTCGCAGAGTACGGTGTGTAGCTCATCTTCCGGCACCATGGTTCTGTATAACGTTTTCTGTTGACAAAGCTTGACCATCTTCACGATCCCCTCCAAGAAGCCTCCGAACCAAAGGGCCCTGCTAGGGTTGAAATGCCACTTGGATTTGTTTTGACTCAGAGTGCTCCGAACCCTGTGATCTTCCTCCCAACACTGTAGTATTTTAGCGGAGCTCACAAAGTTCGATCCATTGTCACTAATTAAATTTGGGGATAGGAGCGATGAACAGAAAACCGTTGAAGAGTTCTCAAGAAGGCTTCTGCAGACAGATTCTTAGCAACCTCCAAGTTTACTGTCCGGGTGGGTACACACGTGTACAGTGCAATGTACCGTTTTTTCGATTCGTGTCCCGTCTTTCACATAGGGGGGACCGGCCTAATCCACACCTGGTCCAGCGAATGAGCAAGATTGACTTACCCTGTGCCCTGGAAGGGGAAAGGTTGGTGCTCCACGGTAATGCGTCCCACGTTCTCTTCTGCACTGCATGCAATTCCTGATTGCTTCTTGTTTTTTTCTGACCTAGGGATTCACCATCGTTGACGCAGGCTGGCCAGGACGTGGTTTATTCCCATGTGGTGCTTGACATTGTGTTCTTCTTCAATGATCATTTTTATGATCCTATGTTTGGCAGGTAGCAGGATTGGATACTCCAAAGGGTCCTCAATCTCGCCTTTTGTGATCCTGCTCACCACCACTAGCTTGTCAGCCTTGAAGCTTAAATTTAACTGCTTCATTAATGGAGTGATACCCTTGGGACATGGTTTGCGAAAGAATTTCATCTCTTCCGCAAACTCATTCTTTTTGGAGTTCTTTTACTACCCAATCTTCAGCCCATTCCATCTCATTGAGTGTCAATTTTTTTTGTTTACCTTGTTTCTTTGACCTCCTATTGTTCTTGCCTTGGCTTCTTACATCCCACTTCGGACATTCAATGTACTTCTTTACTCACCCAAAGGTGGTTTTTGATTTTTTGAAAGTGCTACATCTTATGGATACTGATAGTAGGAAAGATTCTGGGGGTGGAAGCTCTTCTGCACTATTTAGTGTCACACTTTGCACCTGTGCAGGAAAGTTTTCCCACTCCTAGAATTCCGTTATATTCTTTGGCCCATGCCACTACAGGTGGCTCGACTTGAGCTTCCTCGGGTTGATTCGTCGAGTTATCGAGTCAGCAGGGTTTTGACTTGTGTGAACATAATGCCAATTTGCGCTGGGGTGAGTTTTCTTAATGTCTGTCTTCCTATTCTGCATGTAATCTACTAATGAGCCTGTTGAGTGTATCCAGCCCAGTGTCACTTGACTGTCTGACCACATGTGTATGACCTCAACATTTACTTCCTTTTCATAGGCTTCACATACATATTTGGTGGGTCATGCTTCAAGTAGAGCTGCTGTCAGCTCCAGTCTGGGAACTGAAAGTGTCTTCTCGGGTGCTATCCGTCCTTTTGCCATCTATAGTGTGGCCTTACCTTCACTGACTCCATACACAGCTGCTCTATATGCTACTCTGGAGGCATCTACAAAGGTGCGTAGGGTCATTGATTTTCCTATCTCAGAGTTGCGTTTGACAGGTGTGTCACCCATCTTGGAGAACTCTCCATTCAAATTTTCCCATTTGATTGCAATAGCTTCGGGGAGATCCTCATCCCTATCTACCTTTAACTGCCATATTTCCTTCATTAGTAACTTGGCCTTGATGGTGATGGGAGTCATTAATCCAAGAGGATTAAATTGTGCAGCTAATCCTTGGAGAATGATTCTCTTTGTTGGCTTACCTGATTCGAACTCTCTAGGAGCTACCATCAAGGTGTCCTGTACAGTGTCCCATCTGAGTCCTAAAACTAGAACAATGGGTCTGGCATCTGATTCACCTTCTTTTTCTGTCAATTCCTTGAGTTCTGAGTCATTGGTGGCCCATTCACGGAGGTTGAGTCCAGCGTTGCCCAGACTATTCTTGGATGAAATGTAAAAATTTTGTAGTTCTGCCTTTGTTGATGCAGTTACTAATAAATTGTTGACATGGATATTTCTTTTGATCTTGTCTGTTATGTCCTTTTGCCCACCATTCTTTTCTGAGTGGTGGTCAAAAGTTGCATTCAAGATGAATTGTGAGCAGGTGGCTCCAAAAAATGACCTTGAAACAATGTGTGTCTTAGGGGCTGGCAGGATCTATGGGATCTCTGGGCCATACAAATCTCGTGAAGTCTCTGTCCTGTCCAAACCTACCATGAAGAATGCCTTTGTGATGTCAGAACAGGCAGCTAGTAACCCCAATCTGTATCGCATCAACATCTGAGGTAACTCTGAGACCATGGATGGTCCTGGGTACAAACAATCATTTAGACTTACTGCATCATTATGTGGTTTTGCTGAACAATCAAAAACCACCCGCAATGGTGTTGTTGGAGATTCCTTGCTCACAGCGTGGTGAGGTAGGTAGTGCCTACATCTGGTGGTTTCGTGTCACTTATCATTTCGATGAATCCTCTTTGTTGTTGCTCTTCCATAACACTGTCATAGTGCTTCAACAGTTCAGGTTCTTTCCGCAGACGCTTTAGATTGCTCACCAGACTTCCTTGGACCAACCAATAATTGATTGGCAGTGTGGGATGAGCCGCCTTCCATGGCAATCTGACCACATACTTGCCCTCTGAAAATCGGATGCTGTTGTTGAATTTCTCTAGAGCTACTTCATCAACCGTGTGTGCTTCTTGCGGTGATATCCCTATTGTGTCCAAACGCCACAATAGATCAACATCATTTTCTGCTTCTTTGTTTGACACTGCTACCTTAAGTGCAGTTATCACATTGATTTGAGCGTTGTCTTGAAATTCCTTTATGTAACCTGACAGTAGGTCTCCTAACTTTGAAGATATTATTGTTATTTCTTCATCCTGTTTTTCAGGAAAGACAAAATCACATAGTAATGATCTGCTCCAATGAGCATATCAATTGGGTAGTGGACTGTATTTTCAAACTTGTCAGCCAAGTTGCATCCCTTGGCTTTGAGGCGAGTAGGTAGTTCACTGACTCCACTCATGTTAAGACGTTCAGCCAAAGTGTCGACTACAATAATTTCCAGGGAGATGTTCTCATGTGTCGACACTTCTATGGTGACATTCTTTATGTCATACCGCTCTTCAGTTCCTTTGCTGTTGAAGCCGTCAATTGTCAGGGTGGTGTGTCGACATGTAGAGTCATCATCGCTCAAGATTCTCTCTTCCGTTGGAAGCTTGTTCCTCTCAAAAATCCATACGTTTAGAAATTTTACGTAATGACGAATAAGAAACACTTACCAACGATTTTCCTTCATAATCTTTTACATTTTGATCATGTCGCCTCTGACTGGACGTTTCTCTAGCGAATAAAAGTTGAGTCGGTCTTTGTTGTGCAGCAAAGGAGCAAGTTTGGTAGCTCTACGTTGAATCATCTCTCATTTCATAACGTCTTTTCGAAGATATGGAGACCAGAAGTAGACGGAATACTCGAGATGTGGCCTGACCAATACTCGAGATGTGGCCTGACCAATGACTTAGCATTTAGCGTGGTTCGAGACTCTCTTCATTGTTGTGGTGCATGACTAACTTCCTTGTTTTGACTTCTTTGCTGAAGTTCTTGACTAACTACTTTGATGTATTCCGTTACTGACTATTTCGTTGTAGTTGGTGACTGACTACTTTGTTGTTGTAAGTGACTAGCTATTTTGCTGTGGTCAGTGGTTGAGTTCTACCTCTAAGTCGGCGACTGACTACTTTATTGGAGTAAGTGACTGACTACATTCTTGAGGGCAGTGACTGACCACTTTATTGTGGAATGTGACTGACTTCTTTGTTGTGGTCCGGACTGACCACTCTGTCGTGGCTAGTGACTGGCTTCTACGTTGTGGCCGGTGAGTAGGTACTACTTTGTTGTGGCTCGTAACTGACTACTTTGTGGTGGTCCGAGACTGACTACTTTAGACTACTTTGTTGTTGGTCACAAACGGACTTCTTTCTTGTGGTCGGTGACTGACTCCTTTGATGCATTCGGTTCCTGACTACTCTGTTTGGTTGGTGAATGACTATTTTTTGAGGTCATTAACTGACTTCTTTGCGGCCACCGGTGGCTGACGATTTTGTTGTGGTCGATGATTGATTATTTTTCTGTAGCCAATGACTCAATAATTTGTTTTAGTCTATGGTTATTTTGATATTCAGAAATGCCATGCAAATAAATATTAACGCACACTTTTGGTGTATTTTAATCCAGGAAGTGCTTTGCGTCCGCATCATTTCTACTTCAAAATAACTTCTTATAATTTGTGATCACTTTCATCTTCAGTTAATTCTTAAGAGGCTTACCAATAGAGGGATTTTGCTATTGCTATCACATCATCTTTATTCCCTGCAGCGTCAGTCTATCTTTTAATTCGTGCTTGTCTCTGCCATCAACTCCGATATACCTCGCACTGATGCAGTGTCTTTGATATACCTCGCACTGATGCAGCGTCTTTGATATACCTCGCATTAATGCAGCGTCTCTGATATACCTCGCATTAATGCAGCGTCTCTGATATACCTCGCATTAATGCAACGTCTCTGATATCCTCGCATTAATTGCTTGATGGCTCCAGGCAGTCTTTATGAGTGCTCGCAAAGCTGCAAATCAAAGCCAATTGCGGGTTCTCGCAACCCACAAAACCTTGACAACTTGAAACATCCTGACCCTGTGAATTGCAGTTGCAAATGGAAGAAGGGAACCATGCGCACCTGTATTGGTCATCAAAATATGTGAAATAGAAGCAGAGGAAGCATTCTCAATTCCGAATTTCTTTTCTTCCCTGACAATATTATTGAATTATTTTTGGGGCATCTGTAGGATGGTGTCTACGAGGATATTAAGAAGAAACTAAAACTTACTCTGAATATACTGTGTTCTGCCTCTAGTGAAAAACTGCTGCTGTCGTCGAGCATGATTACGTGTATAAGATAGCGGGAAGAAAGAGAAGTAAACTTTCAACGAGCAGCATTCGGTTGTCTTATATGTGACCTGCGAGAACTTCAAGAACACGGGAATAAGTATTGAACTGGCATAGTGTTAATATGCACTGAAGTACGATGTCAAAGCAGCGGGCATTTATTAACATAGGGCTTAATTAAATAATACGACAAATTCCACTTTCTGGTATGAAAATCATATATTTCAAAATTTAAAATGGATTCACAAGTCGATGAAGCTTTAATTGAAAACTAGCAACTGCCACATCAATAATTGCAAACATGTATAAAATGCATGATCTTAACTACAACCAACATCTAATTTATTGGGCGATAAGGTTCGCCTGGAAACCCAATCGCCTTCGTCTATCGTATCGTTCTTAAAGTTGTTATGTATTTTATACCTGGATCGCCAATTTTGATTCCAAATAAAAATTACAAATACGGTTATTAAAATCATGAAATATTTTTAACAGTCTGCATCGAAGGTTGCTCAACCAGAAAAAGGCAGAGCCTACCTTGAAGTTATGGTAATTTTTGCAGTGTCCTCCAGGCAAGTTATTCGGGCGCTTCATTTTGTGAGACTCAGATAGAGACTCATCTCCAGTAGCTGTCCCTACTCCATCACAACCCAAACCGGATGAACAATCCTGAAATAATATTACTTCGTGGCACTGTCATCCTATCCAATATTACCACATGTCGCTGTCATCCTACCTAATATTAGCACGTGGCCCTGTCATCCTACCTAATATTAGCACGTGACCCTGTCATTCTACCTAATATTAGCACAGGGCGCTGTCATCTAATCTGCAAATACAGGCTCCTTGTAACTAAATCAGAACTTAGTACTAAATTCAAATGAGTTTGTTGTGTTGTCTATATTCTTTTATCTATCATTGATCAATATGACAAAATAGTATTACATTCACAAGTTGGCCGTTCCTTGGACAGTTCAGTTTCCCTTAAAATGCATCTCTCGTCTGACAATCTCTATGAATATAAATCGAAGCACCTCGCTTGAGGAAATGAGACAAGACTCGTGTACACATGCCGTCAACGTAGTTGATATGCATGCATCGGAAGCACCTCGCTCGAGGAATGAGACAAGACTTGGTACACATGCCGTCAACGTAGTTGATATGCATGCATTGGAAGCACCTCGCTTGAGGAATGAGACAAGACTCGTGCACACATGCCGTCAACATAGTTGATATACATGCATCGGAATGCGCCTATACAAACATGTTGTTTGCATACACATAACTACTTCTATCATAGGGCGGTGCTTATAGAGCCTCTGGTATACCCACAACACAGATATTTATGAAGTTTTTCTGACGAGGGAATTGTTTTCTGTAGTTGTCCAATAAACACTTTTGTTCAAACAAAATCCTTTGATTTACTGCAGTCAGATGAGAGGTGAGGAGTGCATGACTTCACAATTTGATTTCATGAATCTTAGTGGCTTCAACTGCTAAAAATGTTGTAAATTAACTTCAGATTTTCGGTCAACGAGGAAATGATGACCGTAGAGCAGCCAACTATCAGTCAACGAGGAACTGAAGTGACATTGATACCAAGTACGAAGAACATAAATAGACTGGTGCAGAGGCGTTTTCAGTCTCAGGCACAAAAGTTTTCAACAACTTTCCACCTGACGTTAGAAATTCCTCCTAAACAAGTATCGTCCTTCAGGAAAAAATACTACCATTCTACTACTCACCCATCGCAAGTATTAACAGAATAAAATGATCCTTGTAGACGGAAAATATGTTTGTCTCATAAGCGCCCTGAATGGCTACATTTATGATAAAAGTGCATTGCACTTTTTTCATACTCTTCCCTACACGCTAAAAAAGCCAGTGTGTGCAATGGTGTTTGAATACAGGAACTGCAATTAGTATTTGATACTTCAGATTGTACATGCAGTGCTTTTTCTAGGTACTGTGGTATATTTTTTCCGTGCAATTACGTGTAAAACTGCGAGAGGTGGTTCACACTTGCATCAATTCATCGCGACACATTCTGTTCACTAAGCGCTAGCAGTAGGTACGAACGACTTCTGCATTTGTGGACTATCAGCTTCAGACTGACATACTTTTTTATTATTATCTATACGAATTTTAAGTGCTGTTATAGTTGTGCCATCCTTCGTAGGTCGTCACTGGTGCGGTACTGCAGGTCATGTTGTACCATTCTTCGTAGGTTGTCACTGGTGCGGTACTGCAGGTCATGTTGTACCATTCTTCGTAGGTTGTCACTGGTGCGGTACTGCAGGTCATGTTGTGCCATCCTTTGTAGGTTGTCACTGGTGTGGTACTGCAGGTCATGTTGTACCATCCTTCGTAGGTCGTCACTGGTGCGGTACTGCAGGTCCTGTTTATATTTATTTATTAAGAGCTCGTAGTGTTTCACCCTGATCACGAATTATCCCCGCGTTACAGATGTTTCATAAGCGGATCACTCGCGACTTTGAAATGGATGTCCTCATTTCGGTCACATTATACTATCTGTTTTTCATTAAATGTCAGTTTGAACAGTAAATCGTCCCTACTTACTTTACGTATTTTCTTGAAATTCATAGTCCAATGTAACGTTCTTATCTGTCTCGACATATTGAAGACTTTGGAATAGAGAGTGCCCTCCAGCAATGTTCATCGGTTGGTAGGATGTAGAGGCAAACTAACGCCCCAACCTCAGTTGTAAGTTGGCATTAAGTTCGTCTAAATAGCAAATGTTGTCTTCTGAACAGCTCACGCTGATAGACTCGGTATGTAACATCTGTGTATTCTGATTTCTTTGTAATTTTCTCAACAAATCATTATGGCAAAAAAAATCTTAAATCCTTTGTTCATGGGTAGCTGAAAGAAAGTCCGAATAGAAGTTTTATCCTTTGTTGTTAATGCCTCAATATGCTCGTTGGTTGCTTCTTGTCTAATGCCTCAATATGCTCGTTGGTTGCTTCGTGTCTGATGCTTCAATATGCTCGTTGGTTGCTTCTTGTCTAAGATCCCAATATGCTCGTTGGTTGCTTCTTGTCTAATATCTCAATATGCTCGTTGGCTGCTTCTTGTCTATTATCTCTATATGCTCGTCGGTTGCTTCTTGTCTAATATCTCTCTATGCTCGTTGGTTGCTTCATGTCTGATATCTCGATATGCTCGTTGGTTGCTTCTTGTCGAATGTCTCAATATGCTCGTTGGTGGCTTCTTGTCTAATATCTCAATATGCTCGTTGGTTGCTTCTTGTCTAATATCTCAATATGCTCGTTGGTTGCTTCTTGTCTAATATCCCAATATGCTCGTTGGTTGCTTCTTGTCTAATACCTCAATATGCTCATTGGTCACTTCATGTCCAATATCTCAATATGCTCGTTGGTTGCTTCTTGTCTAATATCTCGATATGCTCGTTGGTTGCTTCTTGTCTAATATCTCAATATGCTCGTTGGTGGCTTCTTGTCTAATATCTCAATATGCTAGTTGGCTGCTTCTTGTCTAATATCTCAAAATGCTCATTGGTTGCTTTTTGTCTAATATCTCAATATGCTCTTTGGTTGCTTCTTGTCTAATATCTCAATATGCTCGTTGGTCGCTTCTTGTCTAATATCTCAATATGCTCATTGATTGCTTCTTGCCTAATATCTCAATATGCTCGTTGGTTGCTTCTTGTCTAATATCTCAATATGCTCGTTGGTTGCTTCGTGTCAAATGCTTCAGTATACTCGTTGGCTGCTTCTTATCTAATATGTCAACATGCTCGTTGGTTGCTTCTTGTCTAATATCTCAATACGCTCGTTGGCTGCTTCATGTTTAATATCTCAATATGCTCGTTGGTTGCTCCTTGTCTAATATCTCCATATGCTCGTTGGTTGCTTTTAGTTGAATATATCAATATGCTCGTTGGTTGCTTCATGTCTAATATCTCGATATGCTCGTTAGTTGCTTCTTGTCTAATATCTCAATATGCTCGTTGGTTGCTTCTTGTCTAATATCTCAATATGCTCGTTGGTTGCTTCTTGTATAATGTATCGATATGCTCGTTGGTTGCTTCTTATATAATATCTCAATATGCTCGTTGGTTGCTTTTTGTCTAATATCTCAATATGCTCGTTGGTTGCTTCTTGTCTAATATCTCAATATGCTCGTTGCTTGCTTCTTGTCCAATATCTCGATATGCTCGTTGGTTGCTTCTTGTCTAATATCTCAATATGCTCGTTGGTTGCTTCATGTCTAATATCTCGATATGCTCGTTAGTTGCTTCTTGTCTAATATCTCAATATGCTCGTTGGTTGCTTCTTGTCTAATATCTCAATATGCTCGTTGATTGCTTCTTGTATAATGTATCGATATGCTCGTTGGTTGCTTCTTATATAATATCTCAATATGCTCGTTGGTTGCTTTTTGTCTAATATCTCAATATGCTCGTTGGTTGCTTCTTGTCTAATATCTCAATATGCTCGTTGCTTGCTTCTTGTC
>SDVV010009145.1:0-16848 GCA_016164225.1 Gammarus roeselii
AAATATGTATATATATACACACACACATATAGAACAGCTAACTCCACAAAAGAGGAACGCACAGGGATGCAACATACCCACACACACACCTCAATCCACCACCCCACACCACAACAACATTGAGTCAAAAAAAATTAGGGCTACACATACATTGTTGTGGGACCACTACAGAGTTACCATCTTTTTGCTTTTCAATAATATGAATTCACTGTTAGCACTCCAGGAATCTAGCCCCACAAACACAAGTAGCAGCAATCATTTAGTGGATCAATTAGGCAAGTACCTTGCATTGTTATGCAAAGAAAAACTTTTCCTTCAACTGAAATTCTAAATGTGAAGATACTTCTCCAAAGTAGAAAAATTATCAGAAGCAAGGATCCACTTCTTCTTAGTCATAAAATAACCAGAAGCAAGGATCATGCTAACCCAAAATACCAAATACCAATGATGTACCTAAAGGGGTTCCAGGTTATGGAATGGTAATATTATAATACACTAATATAACAGCACCTAATTTAAGGAATTGTATAATCAATTACTCTACTTTATTTGTTTCAACCAATGTGCACTTGTTATTTCTGCTTAAATTTTTTATGTTAATAAAGAAACATACTGCTTCTCTAATGGTTACCAGATGAAAATATTATTCAATTGACAACTAATCAAATTGTAACTACTGCAATTTGCTAGTAGAAACCATGAAGCTATATGATGTAGCTTTCTACAATAAATTGACATTTGATACCAGCCGCTAATCATTGCATTGCTTTCTTCATAACAATGGTTTTGATGTTCACATAGCTCATTATTACTGATGGCATTATCTCGTTTGTTAATTATGCTACAATTGCCATATATATTTATTGCTAATTTTTGAACCTAATTATTTATCAAATTATTATTGCTATACTTATTTTTATGCTATTATTGCAGGAATAGCATAGCTATTTATTATGGCTCTAATCTATTAATTGCCAGAATTATTTATGATGGATATCAACTTTATGCTACAACTGCTAAATTTATCTTCAATGAATATTATTCCTCAATTCAGCAATTTATATCAAAGCTCAATGCAATGAAAACAACTAGCAGCCTGTACTACTGTATTGTACTTTAGATATAATCTTATTTTTAATTGGCATACTCTGCTACAAATTAGCAGCTTGCCTCATGTGTAATTTCTATGCTACTAGCTGACAATTGTTGGATTGAGTACCGCTTTAATCCAACAGCTCTTGTGCGCACTATAAATTATTATTTTTTTCTTTAATCTACAGAAAAAACTGTTTCTTTGCTGCTTCATTCAGTCTTTTATATTATTTGTTCGTGCCGTTTTGTCTTTCTTTCAAACAAAGATTTTAACTCCTAATATATTACCAGTAAATGTATGACTAATGATCAATTCAGGTTCTCCACAGAGGTCAATATATGATATATTCATTAGAGCCACAGCTCTACCCATCAACCTGATTTTTATGGTTGTATTAAATCAGTTTCGAGGTGATTGTATTCAATGTTTCTACCGCCGCGATACTCCCCTATCTCTAGCGGATAACATGTACCCTAAGAACTAGGTATTCCCAAAGAGAACAACTTGCTATTTGGATCTCAGTAAGTAATGGAACAATCCCAAGTATGCTTTCCACTCGGTGGCAAAGCATATAGCTAAACCCTAACCTTAGATGCAGGGTTTTCCAAGATGCAAACAAGGATAGTAGGGGCAACAGGTCATTGGAAGTATTAAATACTCCTATTCTGACATGACTAGAGTAGGAAAGGAAACCTGAATTTGACTGAGAGGCCAAGATCAGTGCAAAAGTAGTCAGAAACAGGAATGTTTCCTGAACGTTCACACTAAACAGAATAGCAAGAACTATAGTAGTTGAAGTAGAGGATAAGATCAATGGACCAGAAACAAAACTCCCAAATGAACAAATAGTCACATTCTACTGCAGTAGATAAACTATCCACAGTATTCCCCATCTAACAAACTCAATCTAGATATGACTCAACTCTGAGAAACAGGGTACCAATCCACCAGTTGGCAATCCAATTACAACCCCTAACTCCTGCTAACAGCTACCAATGTAGTCTTGAGTTCAGGAAAACTATTTGTAGGTAAATTTCTTTGGGGTGAATAAATTTTATCACAGGAAAGTATATAATTAAGAAATTATCAAACTAATTCTTGGTAGTGACACATAAACTATTATTCTGAGAATACCAAGAATCAAACAGTGGTCCATTCATCCACCAATAGTAAAAACCGCTCTGAACAATAACTGACACACACAGCTCAGTTCAACATGCCCACCAAGTAAGTGAAGTATTACATGTACAACCAGATGTGGCAATTATACTTATTGGGCAACCCAGTTAAACTACTGGTGCACCCACCATAGGAACAAGTATGGATTTCCTCAAACTCAGTAGCTATCACGCCAACAGCAAAGTAGCTTACAGGCAATTACACACTAGGTGCAATTAATAGCCACACATATTTAATTGAGGACCTCATAAAGACAGACGTCTGGGGATTACCTCCAAGACAAAAACACTTTTATCCAGAACACAATATGGATAAACACGTATACACCTTAACAAAACCCGGTAACAATAGCTATGGGGGAATTGTGTAGGTGTTGTGGTGGGTAAAGCTTTGAGGCTTCTTGTGAAAGAAACAGAAATGGTAAATACAAATACCAATCAAAACACACAGCAACTATATGTGACATCAACTAGATGTTGTTCCATCTTTGACACATTGATACAAATTGAATTCTGATAGATAAGATCAGATTAAAAAAAAAGGATATTTATTTCTCCATCAAGATGATAGCAATTTAAACCACTCATCCTTCTTTGTGCAATATATAGATACAAAATACCTGAATTCTTCAGATAACACATCTTGATGAACCTCAACAAAGAAACCTGTCACACACATGCATCACCAGGACCTAGTGACCAGTGCTACATCTTTCCTCCATCACGTAGACCATAACTCATTTTGCAGGGCAATCATCTTGACAGTGATTAAGGCAGAAGCTCTGCCCAAGTGAATGCATCTTCCAGCAGTTTCCTCCGACCTGCTGTATGTGTATTGGATGTGTGTGGGGTGGGACAGCACAGCAACAAAAATATATTTCAATTCTCTGATATGCTGCCATAGTACATGCAGCCTTATATTAAACAACTTCATAACCTTCTCTCTGAGACTCAATTTCTCTGTCGAGATATATATGTATACATACTTCCATCTGTATGATACAAACATAACTTTGAACAACATACAAATACTTTATAAACAATGACACACCATCAACAACATCAACAGCCCAGAGACAATATAATGCAATGTTTGACTGGTAACATAAACACACTATTTACAACAAATCATCCATTTCAAGCAACAGGTCTTGAACGGATCAACATATATACATTGCAACAGTTTATTGACTGATAGTTACGCTCATGCTTGTGCTATCGCCAAGCAGGCACTTGACAAAAATTCATTGTTTGCTATATGCTTTATATTCTAAGGTCTTTCCCTGAACATTAGGGTATTCCTCAACAGATCCTGTGGAACGAGTCACTCTGTGTGGTGTAGGTGTATAAGTCGGTCTCTCTGGGAGAGCAATAACTATATCTGACATTTCATCAATACTACTTCCCAATTCTGCTTGAGACCCACTACACATATATCGATTACGCCACATCTGTCTAATGAAATAATTATTTCCTAATCTATACTCTATTACAGTCTTTGTAGTATGACTGAGCTGATGTTGCAAAAGCCTTGAAGCTTCCAATCAAGCAGATGCTGCTCGAGTAGATGTATTTTCCCCAAATCCTGAAAAATTTTGCTCTTCCGTAACAGGAGGCAAATGTGGAATGCTTTGACAGACAGGAATATTACCATCAATCATTCCTGAATGAGCTCTTTGAGATGACCCAATAAACTGATTGCTCTCTTCCATAGCAATCACTCCAGAGACAATCTCTTCTTGGACATTAAGTGACTGCTCAATAAATTGCAAAAACTCATCATTATTATCATCAGCTTCATCAATAAGTTTTTCAATTTCTAATATATTCTTATCAATAGTTTAATCAAAAATAGGTGAAAGGCTCATACCTTTGCCTATATCGTCTACATTATTCTCCAATGTATCAATAGGAGAGGAAAAGAGGTTACCTTTATCTACATGTTTGCCAACACCAAACTCTGAACAACTGCCAAACTTATTAGGCTCATGAGAAAATTGTTGTTTCAAGGAACCACATGAACATCTTTCAAATACTGGCTCACTACAAGGTAAATTTTGTAGTGGAACTACATTTCCAAAACCAGAAAAAGAAAAACTGTCAACACCAATATTTGATTCCAACATTGAACACTTATTAGGTATCCCTGCAGCAGAAGTATCCCCATGGTGTGTAGAACCATTGTTTACAACATACTTCATCACCTCACTGCCATCTAACAATCCAGCACCAGACAAAGAGGTCTTAGAACTTCCATTCCAACTATTTGAACCAGGTCTAGCACAAGTACTCTCACTAAAAGTACTTTCACTGCTATCACCAGAAGCACCTCCACTATTAGTCACAGTTGACCCAGAACAGCTTCCATCACTACTACTATTGGAATTATCAGCAGTACCAGAACTCCCACTACTACTAACTGCACCCATACCAAATGCACAAGCAACTGAATCAGACAAGGATTCCTCTTCACTAGAACAGATAAGTAATTTATTGTTAGGATGCGCATTGACCTCTGGCATGCATAGTTTGTCTGTGTCAGACAGCCTACTCAAATACTGGGACAAATAAGGAGTAGGATCATTCCAAACCTTCAACTGCTTATGATGCACCTTGTAGACCCTTTGAAAAGTACTACAATTTCTTTAATCTCATAGGTGACACCATTTGACTGAATTTTGACAACTTCAAAAGGACCCTCATACTTCTGCCCAAGTTTATATTTCAGTTGATTGCCAATTTTATTGATTTTGTGAACCACCTTCTGTTGAAGTTTGAATGGGACAAAATTTGGGTGACCTGCCTTCCAAGATTGGACTGTATCGGAATTAACAATTAAAGTATTTGACGTATTATAGGAATTTTCCAACAAGTACTTAAATGGAGTGGTCCCAATTTGTGAATGAAGAGTGCACCACACAGAACTTACAACAGAAGAAGGCAAAGATGCATCCCACCCAGACACACACACACCACAACCCGCACAGCCACCACCCCAACACCACAAAAACACCCAAGACACTGAAAACACTGGACCACCCACATGCACACACACAAAAAAGATGCAAGAGCCACCCACAAGGAGATGGAGCATCCCACAAGCAAACCCAAAACCAAGATACCAACATGCTACAAAAGAACCCCCCCCCCTAAAGCTAAACAAACTCGAACAGAACTTCACCTAAAAACTCCACCAGCAACCCCTTGAATGCAGCCAGGGTATCAGATTCCACCACACAACTAGGAAGGCTCTTCCAAAACTGAACACATCGAACCCCAAAGAACCTTCTCTTGATGTCAGTATAACAAGCCAGCATCAAAAGCTTATAGGGATGGCCTCATGTTCTCACATCAGAGGCCCTCCAAACAAAAACTTTCAAGGTCGGCGCTGTCATCCAACCCATGGATAATTGTCCAGTACTTGATAGGGTCTGCCCTGAGAAACCTTCCTCCTTTAGAAAATAAGCCAAGCTGCTCCAGCCTAGAAAGTAATCCAAATCAAACCAGTCCATCCACATTCTTTGTCCATCTCCTTGGCGCTGATTCAAGTAACCTTAAATCCCCAAGAAAACCCACATTCCACACCGACAAATAAAATAATCCATGACAGGCCTGATGTGCATCACAAAGAGGGACACCATGAAGTGAGGACCGCGGCAAACGGTAGATCTCAGCAGGTTGTTGGCCAATCCTGAAGCTCTTCCCACTAACTCTGACATGATGGTGCAATTTCAGTTTTACATCCACCACCATGCCTAGGTCTCTGGGGGACTGAACTAACTTCAATTGAATACCTCTCAAGCAATACCGAGCCAGTGGATCATTGCCAGACCACTCGTCAAACCCACAAGCAAACCTCAACACAACGCACTTCTCAGAGTTCAGTCTGAGGTTCCATGATGCAGCAACGGCTCTGACTCTATCCAGATCTGTTCCAAGCAGACAAGACGCACCAGCAACTGCAGACTCCTTCACCCTCTTGTATTGAAGGTACAGCTTATAGTCTTCAGCAAATGTCTTGGAAGAACACAGTACTCCATTTGTGATGTGGTTCACATAGATCAGAAATAGCACAGGGCCCAGTACCAACCCTTGAGGAACACCACTAACTACCTCCCTTGACCCACTACAACACCCATCAACAGCGACCCTCATAGAATGACCGACCAAAAACTAACTAATCTAGCTAAGAAAAACCGCATCAACTCTCATCTCTCTCAGTTTGTGAATCAACACATCATGAGAAACAAGATTGAATGCCTTAGAAAAGTCTAGCAGCGCAACATCCACAGCAAATCCATCATCAACCCAGTCTGAAACATCCAAATAAGCTAAAAGGAGCTGATCCCAAGTAGACCAAAATTGCTGGAATCCAAACTGGTGAGGGGAGAGAATCTCATTTCCCTTGAAAAACTCAACCAGACCTGAAACAATAATCCTTTCCAAACTCTTGCAGCACACGGAGGTCAGACTCACGGGATGATAGTTTAAAGGGTCATACCTTGACTTTCCCTTGAATAGGGGGATCACAATTGACTCCTTCCACAAGTCTGGAAGAAATCTACAGAGTGATGACCTCTGACACAGTATTAACAAAAGCCTAGACAATGCACCCGCACAACTCTTCAGAAGCTTAGGATATAAGCCATTTGGACCCACTGCCGATGAAGCATCTAGAGTCAACAACACGTCAAGCACCTGGGCATGAGTGACAACTGGATGAGGCATCCCTCCATGAAAGACCTGACTGAGAGCAGTTTTTGGAGGAGCATCAGCAACAAAAACTGACACAAATTCATCATCAAAAGTTTCACTCATAACCTGAGGGCAGTCATACTCACCACCATCAGCATGAAGAGGACCAAGAGATAAATGACCTTCCTTCTCACTGCATATGTATGGATGAAAGAGTTAAGGACACTCGCACAAGCTATCTATGAGATGTTTCTCATACTGAGCACAACTTTGGATGGCATTAGTTCGATACTGGTGGTTCAAGGCGTTAAATATGCCCATTGCCAACACAGAACAAGAATCAACCTAACCAAAGGAAACTCTTGTGTTCTCAAAGTCCTGCCAGGCCAGATCTCTCTCTCTCATCAACTATTGAGGTGGATTAACAGACCACGGCACAGCAGGGCGGGGGAAAAAAACGTTTTTTTTTGGGGGGAGGGCAAAATGGGTTTTATTTGGCAGAATTGAGTTTTATTGGGGAGATTGGATTAAATTGGGAAAAATTCAGACTTTGACAGCCAAATAGTAGAAGATAAAATTAGAGTGCCAAGGCTTTCTAGTGCACTGGTGGTTCCTCGCTGTCAGACAGACTATAAACGGAGATTCTTTTATTCTCGCTGTGTGCAGATTTGGAACCGGCTGCCCGCTGATGTGGTGCAGTGTGATTCACTTCGCAGCTTCAAGAGGGCCCTGGCGGAGGAATTGGGGGCAGTGTTGTATGAGTTTTGCTAGACTGAATTTGATGTGATGTTGTTGCTTTGTTTGTGTTGTCGACGGTTGTGTGCAGTTGTTGACTGTCTTCATTGTTTTGTTTTCTTTGGACCTATTGAGCGCGCCACCTGTTACATTCCGACCAGCGTCCTGCTGCAGTACTTGTACAGTGCTGTTCATTTTGATTGCTGGCGCGCTGAGGTGTACTGCCTCCTATGCCTCCTGCCCTGTTGGCAGGGCTGTTGGGGCTGTGGGGGGCTGCAAAGGTGAGAAATAGTAATAAGGGCCAGGCCTGTCAACCATTGAGACTGTTTTTTACAAAGTTGAACAAATATTTGATAAGGTTATTTGATAGTTATAATTTCACAATCAGAGATCTTCTTGTTAACTAACCCTTATTTGATTGTTGGGATCAATCAAGCCACAAAATGCTACCTTCTTTAATTTTTTTTCAATCATTTTTTTTCTCACAAATATGGTGGTGAGAGTGCTATAGATGGGAGCTATCTAGCGGCAATTTTGGTAGAGTTTGTCGAGCCGTGACTTGAACGTTTTGATAGTATTGCTGTTCACAATTTCCGCGGGAAGTCTGTTCCATTCTTCAACAACCCTATACTTGAAGAAAGTGTGTGTGATATTGAGTGTGAAACGCTTACCAACAATTTTGCATTGATTTATTCCTGGTTTTGCTTTCGCTAGACCCAATGGATTTGATTTTGGGTCTTCGATTGTGTTTTTGACAGTTGTGTGCAATTAGTGACTGACTTCAGTGTATTTTTTTGTTTGACATATTAAGCGCATTCTGACCAGCGTCCTGCTGCAGTTTTATGCCATGTTCTTTTTGATTGCTGGCATGCCAAGGTATATGCCTGCATTGCCCTGTTGGCAGGGCTGTGGTGGGCTGAAGAGGTGAGATACAGAGGTGTGATGGGGAGCTCAGTTTATGCCATTTACCACAAGTTTTTTCATTGCTTAATCATTATTTTAATTGCAGAATTCCATACTGGACCTTTGCTTGTAAGATAAGCTACTCATCATTTATAGCATTATGAGTGATGATGATAAGGACATTGATATTGAAAGTGATGTAAGTACCAAGATCTTGATATAAAATTATAATTGAATTACTTGTGTTTAAATTAGCTTTAAGTAAGTTTCAAATTAGCCATCTAGCATGTATTGTTTATCCCAGTTTTTTTTATTGTCAAACTGTGAAAGTTGGCAAATTTTTAATGCTGTGGTTTAGCACAAAAACTACAATTCTCACCCAGCATTTTTTTTCAGATAGATTATAGCTCATTAGGTAGGGAGGCTATTTACATTAGATAATGCAGGCCACTCCATACAGGTTTTTCCTGTAACAGTGTATATCAAGACAACAACCAAGTAACTATGTACTCTACGAATGCATTTCTCTGTGCACTCCACCAAAAAAATCTCAAACTTTTTGGGAAAGTCTTCCATTCCATTACCCCATGTGATGGTGTTTCAGAAATTTGCAGTCTATGGCCATGTTGTAATAAATGACACTTCTCAAATTCTTTGCATTTGGTTATTATTTGATAGCTACTGTTAACAATTATTAAAACAGAATTAGCATTATTTTCATCTATTGCATAATCATAGGTAGCTGGCATTAGAATTGATTGCATTATTTTAATGTAGCCGGGGTTAGAACAATGCTGCCGTAACCTCTGCGCGTTGTAGAAGGCTACTAAAAGGGACCCTGTAGCTGGGAGTTAGATATGTGCTACAGTAACCTCTGCGTGTTGTAAAAGGCAACTAAAAGGGGTGGAGCAAAGAAGCTAGGAATCCTTCATATGTTAAACTCCTCAAAGATGGCAAAAGGAGCAAGGGAGGATGGGCTTGTGTCTCTTTGAACCCTATTGTTATTGTTGCTGAATGTAAAGTGGTTGTAGTACAAATGAAGTAAAGCAGAGAGAGATAGGTGTGTTGAAGAAAGTTTGATATGTTGGCACCGAGTGAGACAAAGTTGAAAAGCAAGGGCAAATGTGAGTTTGGTGTGATAGGTAAGTGGAAGAAAGTCTGGTGTGGAGAAAGGCTGGGCACGAGAAGGTGTGGTGTTGATTATTGAGTCTGTTGTCTAGTTGCATTGCCGAGTGGAAGAAGGTGGCCTCAAGGTTGATGTGGGTGAAAGTCAAGTTAGGCATCAAAAGATGGGTATTAGTGAGTGCATACTGACCTGGTATCTAGAGGTGTGAAGAGGAGAGGGAGCAATTTTGGACGGACATGAGTGAGTGTACTGAGAGTAATGGAGATCAATTCAATATGTTTGTACTGTGTGACTTCAATGTGCGAGTTTGAGATGTAGTGGTGGACAATGTGATAGGGAGGTAGGGCGTTCTTGGTAGAAATGAGTGAAAAAAAACTGATAGTCAGAAACAGCTTGTTCAAGAAGCAAGATATTCACAAGTACACATGGTTAAGGATGGTCCATGGTGCAGTGGTGGAGAATTACTGACAGATTTTGTGCTGATTTTGAGGAGAGGGAAGGGGAGGCTGTTGGATGTGCGTGTGTTGAGAATGGAGGGTGGAGGAGTGTCTGATCATCTGCTGTTGGAATGTAGATTAGGGTGGAGCAAAGGTGGAAGGGGAACAAAAGAGATTAAGGAAGAAGAGAGATAGTGAAAGTGAGTGTACTAAATGTGGGAAGCAGAGCTCAGGAGTTCCAGCAGGTGTCGAGGAAGAAATAAGACATAGTGAGAGGGCAGGACCGGAGGGCTGTGGAGGAAGAATGTGAGAGGTTTAGAGATGCGTTGCCGAGTTGGGCAAAAAAATGTGTGGTGTGCTCCATGTGGGAGAGTGCAGAAGGAAAGGCTGTAAGTGGTGGAACAAGGTCAAACTGTTGGTGGCACAGAAAAGAAGAGCGTTTGAGGAGTGGTTCCAGGCAAGGTTGGTGGTGGCCTACGATAACTATCAAGAGAAGAAAAAAGTGAAGCGTGTTGTGAGGAGAGCCAAAAGGGACGCTGATGCCATGGGGCCGACAATTGTGCCAGAATTTTGAGAATAAAAAGATGTTCTGGAAAGAGGTGAAAAGAGTAAGAAAGGGAGAGACCGGAAATGAGGAGGTGGTGAAAGATGAAAGCGACCAGTTATTGTATGGTCCTGCTCTTCATTTTGCTTATTGGGTCTTTCATGGACTATGGTCTGTGTGTGTGTAACTCTGTTTACATTGGCAACTTCAAAGAGTTAGCGCAGAAGCAATGGACTGAAAATAGTGGCTGATCTTGATTATGGTGCTAGATTCATGCATCTTGGCCTATTATAATCAAGGGTAGTTTTTAATCATCTAATCTTGAGTATTGAAAGATTATTTGATGATTAAATGAGGAAGTTTATTATGGAGGCATTAAAAGGCTGGTCTAAATTACATTACTAAGAGGATGTTTTGGGCCAGATGTGTCTAGTTGTTAAACAATCTGCCTGCCTTTGTTGTTGACTCAGATTGCCTGACAACTTTCAAATGGTTGCTGGCCAATGTTCTGGGCAGTTTTTTGTTTTAGTTCTTTTAGTCTGGTCTGCAGTCTGTATTTTAATTATTTGATTTTTGATCTGGGACTTTCTTGTGTGGATCTGTGGCTGTTTGGTCTGGTTCTGTGATTTATGTATGTGTGTGTTGTGTCTCTCACCATACCTTACCTTTGCAGCCTCCTCCAGCAGCACCACAAGCTGGTGGGTAGCAACGTAGCTGGGAGAGGCCAGCACAGCCATGCGCGCCAGCTTAACAATGAGAACTGCTATGTTAACACAAGTAGAGAAACTGTGTGGAAGATGAAAACAAACAGAAACAATTATAGAACAGCCCAGTCCAACAGAAGAGCCCACAAGATGCAACACACCCTGACACACACACACTCCACATCCCACCACACCAGCACCACAACAATATCAAGTGACAAAAAACTAAATCAAGTGTGGGTGGGATGTGTGTGTTTTGTTCTTTCCTCTGTGAAGATGAGACTTTTGTCATCTTTATTTTTTAATCAATTGTCTTGCATGTAGCTTATTTTTATTTTGACCATCAGGGTGCACTAATTAAAGTTTCTTGTGTTTAATAGCTGTTTTTACCCTGGTAATACTGGTGTGCTGACAGTACTGGCATCCCTGACTCCCTTTTATCTGCCTTTCTGGTCTGTGGGTAGCTGACAAGTAGCTGCAAAGGGGACAAACAAAAATAAGAAACCCAAGGATTCCAGCTTAGACAGGAGCACAGCATAACTCACTTCATTGATTTGAAAAATCAAGAAATATAACATCCACTATATATCCTTTATCAATCCACCTCACAAAATCAGGTTTTAACTTGGGACAGCCTATTTTTTTGACTAAGCATTGTTTCTACATGTTTTTCATCTATTTAGTGGAAATTTGTTTAATAAAAGAGTATTTGTATAATTCATTTCAGCCATTTCAAATGTTGAAAAATAATTTTGTTCAGTATGTTGTCCTTTCTAATCTGGCTTGTCAGTCTGACATCAGTTGTCTGTATGTCATTGGTGAGGTACTAACCTCTTGCCTGTCTTCTTCTTCTTAGAAGGTTATTGGATAATCTACTGTTCAACCACTAGTGAATTTTTCATATGTCCCTCTACAGAAGACCAGCTTCTGTTCATGTATGGGCGTAGAGTTGTTTTTGTCAACAATGGTTTAGTTGCAGAAATTCAGCTGATAAACAAAATAGATCTGTCAAGCTATTAGAGAGCAAGAATAGCAGAATATTGTGATCTGTCTATTTACTTGAGAGCAGGACTTGCAAAATTATCTGATGGATCTGTCAATCAGCTCTGGAGCAGCGTTGACTGGAAATGGGGATCAATCTATCTGCTAAGAAGTAGAATTGGCAGAATATTGTGGTTAGATCAATCAATTAGCTAAGGAGCAGGACTAGCTGAACATAATGATTGATCAAGCCAGCTGATACTTACCAGCTAGATATCTATTCTTTGAAATGATATGTACTTGTGCAAAATCTTTCGTGCAGTGTGAAGAAGAAGATGATGGATTAAACAGTAACGGTGCTCTACGAGGTGGGTCAGATGGTAGTCATGCCAACAAGAGGGCTCACCACAATGCTCTGGAGCGTAAACGGCGAGACCACATCAAGGACTCCTTCACATCACTAAGAGATTGCGTACCAGCACTCCAAGGAGAAAAGGTAGAGCACTACCCACAAACTAGACCCATTTGGTGGCTAGCAATATTACTTAGTTACATGAATGATTGCTATAGGAGGTTGCCCTCATGAAATTATGTTGCAATTGGTTGCCCCCTGTAATTAGGACTTAGATTTCCCATCATATTTGGTCATCTGCTGTCTGCTATTACAATGGGGCATTGATTCTTACACTGGTAATTTATGGTCTCCAGATTTTCATCATGATATATTATTTTCATTATAGGCTGCTTGTAATTGTCCCAGTTTGTTGAAGCTGAATTTCACAATATTGAAAAAAACTTATGATCATTTGATTTTATTAAAGAAAAATAGCTAACTATTTTACAGAATAAGCCATGCTAGTATGTTGATAGCTAGGCAAGTACTGTTTCTGGTTGTAATAATTAAATTCAAGAAAATCAGTAGCAATGAAATTGAAGTTGAACAGCTAATTTAAACTTGTAGCAACAGTTATTCCAATGATTGCCAATCATTGGTGATTTGAAAAAATATTAGTGTTTATATTTTGTTTGTTCAACTGACTAATAGCTCTAGCTACTGTTTGACAAACATTATTATGTTCATTAGAATTAGGCAAGAGTATACATCAGTTTTTGTGGGAGTAGGTGTTTTTTGGCAAAATCACCAACAGAGAAAAGTTTCTAGTTCCTACTTATTACATGATGTTTTGAAAATGATCCAGGCAAGTTATTTTTTGTGCTCCTTCTCAATATTCAGCACCTAGACTCCTTCCAGTCACATCAAGTTGTTGATTTATGTCAATGGTTTTGAGATGGTGTAATCAATTCATGTACACTTCTTTGCTTCAACTTTCAAATTCTGAACCTTCAAAACAAAAATTTGACCCATTAATTGTTTGATCCAATCTACACATTGCTGAAAACAAGATAAAGTGAACTGTTCAGTGACCTCTGCAAGGAAGTATTTAGTATCCCAAAGAGCACTGTGCCAAATCTTGAGAGCCTTTTTTGGGATCTGGGATTGTTTGGCCTTGTCGTGTCAAGGGAATGCTTCTATGTATGGTTTGGATGTATGCTTTATTCTTTCCTTTGTGAGGACAAGCCTTTTGTATCTTAAATCAATCAATTATCCAGCCTACAGCTTGTTTTTATTTAGACCATTGGTGCACACTAATTGCAGCTTCAATATTTTTTGCTTTAATGATATAAATGGTTATTTTATAGAAACATTGCAAGCAAGTAGCTACTGGCTATACTGCTACCAATGTTCTGACAAAAATTACTGGACACCCACCACAAGCAATAAAACATGCAGTCATCTTCTTCTCTAGCAACCTCCTCATAGGCATCTGTTAGGTTCAGGGGCTGCACAGAGTCACGGCCCAACTGGGGGGGTACACCCTTATTTCCCTTCAGACTCCCCTCTTCTTCATCCTTTACTATCTCTCCTTTTCTCTCTTATCCAGATGTGCTTGACTTATTTAGCTCATTTGCATCTTATGTTTGGTTCAAATTTCCCTAAACTTGTCTCAGACTCCTTCTTAACAACTTTCTTGATAGTTGCTGCATGCCAACACACACATGCATGCACACACAGACACACTCACTCAAACATTCATGTACCGGTTCTAACTATTCTCCTCTCGGGTGGCAAATAACAGCCACGTTGTGTGCTTTTCTTCTTCTTCATTTCCCCCCTCAGCAGGTGTTGGAGAGCGTAGCCCGCACCCTAAGGACTACTGCGGATCCTTGGGGCTCTGAAGCAGGGTACATAGTGTCTTATTCCTCCTTACTGCCATCCGGGGAGTACTGGGACCTTATGGCCTCATCACCTTAGAAGTTCCTGTACCTCTTGTGGCACTCGTACACACCATAGACGTTTGCTGCGTAAAAGACTGTGACTTTGCACAGTAGTAAACCTTAACTCAAACATTGAAAAAGAAGAAAAACAAAGACTAACTTGATGCAGCACTGTTTGCTGGTTTGACATTTGGTGCCAGAAGGATGATGACTCCAGCGCGCTAGAAAGCCTTGTCACTCTAATCTAATCCTCTCTTGCAAAAGGTGGCAGCCTCTCAAACCTCATCAAAAATATCGACCAGTTTCTTTGGCATCACACATAGTTAGCTAGGTGAAATCCTATTCTTGAACCATTAGCTAAGGAATGGATGAATAGTTTATTTTCTTGAAAATAAACTGCCAAACTCCAAGCAACATGGCTTCAAAAGTAAGAGATGCATGCTGACCCAGCTACTCGAAAAAATATGATGTAGCTAATTCAAGCAATTTGGATCAATTCAAGTAATGACATGATTCAAATTTGCTATAAAAAAACATACAAGTGAAAATTACATGATCCTCTTTATTTTATTTTCTGGATTCTTTCCTTACATAGCAGTTTACAGCATAGCTGTCACCTGACGGCCTGATTTTACCCACCGCATTGTGTGCTGGCCTTTGGTCATTCAAGAGACTGGCCTGAATGTCTCTCAGGGTCAGGTAGGCTCAACCCTACAACCTTCAACTTCCAATAGAAGTCTATCGGGAGGAAACTCGACACTGTACCTTGTCAGGCTCCAAGCTGGTAGCTTGGTGGCTGAGCTACCAGCTATACAAGTCTGTCTGACCAAACTTCCAGATACATGATGGTATCAGAAAAAAAAATTATGTTAAAAAAAAATTAACTGCAATAAAATATCCAAAGTGTGGGGTGAATGAGAAGTTTTTGTGCTTGGCTCTATGCTTTATTTCACTATGGAGAACAATCTTGGCATAAACTGTAAGAATTCATCAGAGTTAGCTGCTAATAGAAGTGTGTTAGGCATAGTAAAGGAACTGTTAAATGTTTATGCAAATCTAATGAAAATTTCCAAGTGGGCTGGTGAATACAGACAATTTTACAAGCCTAAATTTGAATTAGCAAACTATTATGTGGAAGCAATACAGATTTAATACCAGGCCTTATTTTGTTCTAGCAATAACACATTCCTAGTTGAATTATAAATCCTGCAAGATTTAGGCATATATTTGCAGAACAATGTTTCTTTTGATGAAAAAAATTGCCAAGGCTGCTTCTAAGAGGCAGAAGACTATTCTTGGGCAATGAAGATCTTTTTATCAAGAGGTAAAAGAAGGATGTTGACTTTGAAAGTATTTAATCCGATTAGTTTTAGACTATTGCTCTCATCTCTGCATCTTAAATGAGTGGAAAGATCCAGAGAAAAGATTGGAAGCAGTTCAAATAAGTTTATTTTTGAATATTACTGAGGTAAAGGAAATAGGCTATCATTGTCAACTAATAGCATTGAGATTATTTTAAATCCAAAGAGTATTGGAAAGGATCATGATCATCAAAGTATTAAAGGTAATGGAAAGTTACTGTCAACATCAATGAATAAATTGTGATGAAAGTGACCAAGAAAGCAGGCTATTATTGAGAGAGTAGGTTAGTACTGGCTAGTGGTCCAAAGTTGTATGCAGTATTTTAGTTTCACCTTCAAGACAAGGCTTCCAGTTTTGAATTGTGTAGTTGAAAATATCAAGAAATAAAACATGTGCTTCATTTGGCAACCACCATAAACATCCCGAGGAACAAAAATCGATCGTACAAGTACTGCTGCTCTGTTTTTGATAAGCCTCTAATATTACTTAGAGGGAATACCCTGGCTGTCAAGATAACTCTTTACTCAACACACTGCTGTCCAGCAGATGTGGCTGCAACATGCAAATGCTGCTGTTTCTGCATAAGAAATGGGCATCAAAATAGCTGTGGTCAGGTAGTAGTTACTGCTCTAAGCCAAGGTTCAGCAAAAATTAAATGTATCCAAGTATACCAGATGCAATTTTTTCGTCCCAGCTGTTAATAGTATATAGCTACATTTCAGGGTATGTGAGTTTTTTATTACAAGAAGAAGCAAGTTTTTTTTTACAATATTCTGATTGCAATTTTAAGTGAAGTAATCTTAGTAATATGAC
>SDVV010009146.1:0-16846 GCA_016164225.1 Gammarus roeselii
CATACATACATACATACATACATACATACATACATACATACATGCATACATGCATGCATGCATACATGCATACATACATACATACATACATACATACATACAGTACATACATACATACATACATACATACGTACAGACATACATGCATACATGCATACATACATACATGCATACATGCATACATGCATATATGCATACATGCATACATGCATACATGCATACATACATGCACGCACGTACGCACGCACGCACGCACGCACGCACTCACGCATGCATGCATGAATGCATGCATGCATGCGTGTGTGCGTGCGTGCGAGCGTACGTACGTACGTATGTACGTACGTACGTACGCATGCACGCACGGACGCACGCACGCACGCATGCACGCACGGACGCACGCACGCACGCACGTACGTACGTACGTACGTACGTATTGTATTAGAATAAATAAAAATGGATGTTCACGTGCCAAAAAATTGTTTACCAGTGTTGGATGGAAAAATCTCCGAAGATGATTTGGTTTGGATCGATGATATATTGACTAATGATGGACATGCCATGTTATCCATATATGGAAGAAGAATAAAGGAAGCAGGATTTGGGTAACTGATTTCGAAACATTTCAGTCGTATGTAACAGAGTTCAAAGAAAGTAAGAAGCTAAATCTTTAAATTGATATGATCAAAGCAGAAAACTTCCACAAGTGTAATAAAGTTGGGTTAGTGGCAAATAAATTTTACTTTGGCACAAAAAATATGTGAAGCGTATGATAGATTTTCTTACGGATTAAGATAGGACGTACATCAGATTGGAGAAGATTCGAATAATTAAAGTTCGCAAATAAGAAGGAGAACATTTATGGAATCCTGGGGATCTACATTTATGTAATCACTGGGATGGAACAAGCATCCATATTCGTACCATAGATGAGTTTGAGTATATGAAGGAATTTAAGAGGAGACTGATACACAGTGATGATGGACATTGTTGTACGTACGCACAGTGATGATTTAAATCAAACAACGAGATAGAAATAATTGATGCATCCAGTAAGTTCTGTAATTATTACTATTAATATTAATAAAACTATGTAAATCCTAAATCAATTGTTTATAATATCCTAAAACTCAAAGGTTAAGCGATGAATTGCAAACAACGTGTCAGTCGGAGGTAACATCGAATTGTCGAAGACGGTAGATAAATATGTTTCACGCATCTTCATAAACCAATCTCGGGGAAAATGCTATTACTGTTTGACAGAATTGTAGGATATAAATCAGAATCCAATCAGATCTTGCTCAGACAAGATTGTGATTCGGTTGTGGAAGGTTGGGCATAGCTTGAATCGTCGTTTGTTTGAAAGTAATGGGGAGAAGAGGGTCTGTAAACTTTGCCAGAAAGAAATAAAATTGAAGGAACCTAAAGCAACAAGTTATGTATGAAGACATCTGAAACGAAGTCATTGTCAGAAACAAGAAAATTATAGGGAAAAAAAGGCAACTCAACTGTGCAAGTCGTCAAGGGATGAAGGTCGAGGAGCTATCGAAGTATTATAAGGAAAACATAGTGTGAGACCTTGTGTCCGTTTGTATGATGATGGGAACAAATATGATTTACTTCGAACATTCAATCCATTTAAGATTGAAAATCTGTAATCTCTGCTAATTTATGAGTCGAGAGTGACCACGAAGTAGGAAGAATTAGTCGAACGATTTATAAAGAATCGTGTGGAGGGGTTCATATGTATAAAACAATGACTGAATACCATACATAAGGTCATGTTAGGTTAGGCTAGGTTAGGTTAGGTAATCTGTCCTCTTTGTTAACATATATGATTCGAGATTGACCACGAAATAGGAATAATTAGGTGCAAGTTTTATGAAGGACGGTGAGGAGGGGGTTCATATGTATATATCAATGACTGAAAACCGTACCTAAGGTTAGGTCAGGTAAGGTTTGGATGATTTACTAGATCAAAATTGGTGTGTGTATCAAAACTGCAAAGGATAGATCAACTTGTAGAGACATGTAGAGATATTTGTTATGCATTAATCCTAAAACACTGAAAAATCATATGTAAGCATAAAAAGTCGTTTGAAAAAGACGTAATTTCTTTGATACAATAGGTTAGGTTAGGTTAGGCTGATTAGTTCTTGTAACATAACATACCGTGAAGCTGATCCAGTCGATAAATAAGTATTATACGTGAGCAGGATATTCCGAAAGATGACACATATTTCCTGTTTAAGTTGGTTAGGATAGGTTAGGTTGCCCAGGTATTCATCTGAAAATCATATGCAAGCATGAAAAACCCAATCGAAAATACATAATTTCTTAGTTACATTATGTTAGGTTAGGTTAGGTTAGGATGCATAGATCTTTTAACATAACATATCGTGAAGCTGATCCAGTCGATGTTTGTATGCATTGTGTCGACACATGTTCCGACACAGTGAGGCTAACGACCCTACATATACGCATTGAATCGACAAATGGGCCGGCACTGTGACGCTAACGCCTCTGTATATATGCATTGTATCGACACATGTGCCGAAACAGTGAGGCTAACGCCCCTGTATGTATGCATTGTGTCGATACATGTGCCGACACAGTGAGGCTTACGACCCTATATATAAGCATTTTGTCGACACATGTGCCGCCACAGTGAGGCTGACAACCCTGTATGTATGCATGTAAAAGTATAAATAAAATTGGACTCAGACCGGCACTCATTCAGTTAACGGTCTGCTTACGGTGTAGACGGATGTCGCCAAATTAGATACGGAAATAATTTAACAGAAACGAAAACACGGGGACAAGTGTTATTTGCAGTGCGGAGATAAAATTAAGCAAATCAAGCTCCACGTTCGGGTTTTGGTGTCTTCTCATAGGACACTATTTTCTTAAATATGATAATCTTAAATGAAAGAGGGAATATAAGCTCCAAGGATGCAACGAGTGTATTGTTAAAATATAATAATCCGGACCTGGGTATCACAAATAATGATATAAACAGTGCACAACAGGGTGCGAGCAGTAAATGAAGAGCGATGCTACTAAAATCCAAACGTAGAACGTTGAAAGATTGGGGGAAATGGGGGAGTACACCCAAACCTTAGCCGAAATGGAATATAAAGAAAATATGCGGAATAAGGGGGATACTTCAAATGGAACGGATACCAGTGACAGTGATATTGAAACGCGTGATAGTGCTACCGAGGAGATGTCATGTGAAGAAAAACCTGCTAAGTTGAAGGGAACCGAATTATGAAATGGGGTAATGTGAGGGTAGCAAGTATAAGAAGTAAAATTGCACAATAATATAAAATCTATATAGACTTTGTTTCAAAATTGTTGGTAATGGAACATGAGAAGAGAGGATCATGTCTCAAACGTCTGAGTGCTAGGAGATTTATGTATAATTCGGAAATCTGCGGATATATAAGGGATGGTAATGTTGGCAAAAGTGAGAAAAAAACGGAAACGATTCGATGTCATAAACATGCAACTATAATTAAAAAACTTACGTCGAGAAAAAACTCGCTGAAGATTAAAAACAATGTTTTGGTTACAAGGATATGATTGGTAGGGCTGCACAAACTTCTGCCAAAGGTATCCGTTTATCTAAAATGTGTACTAAGGGCATTAGTCTAGAATCCAATAGATCCGAGGACAATAATGATAAATCCTACACCGATATGACGAGCCGACTGCTTCAGATGAGATATAATGCATATCACATAAAAAGATCCCACAGAGTGGCACTTATATCGCCGGTCAAGATAACACATGAGTCATTACTTATGTTTCGAAGTCATTACTTATGTTTCGTAGTTGCTCGTGTCGATTTTCGGAGTGAATAGTTATGTTCTCGTATAAATGATAAGCCTATGTATTCCCCAAAAAATATAAAAACGTGTTTTAAATTTATTGTCAATAAAAAATATATCATATAAATCTTTGTTTGCAATATCCTAAATTTAACTCGGATGACTAGCATTGAAATGCATATATGCAACTTGACTTGCAATTAGTCGCAATATAGAATGGGTAGCATTGAAACGCGATAGATATTATTCCAGTTCGAAAATATGGCCGATATTGAGGCGGAAAAAAAGACGGCAATCTCCTTTGCCTGCATACATGATCTTCTCCAACTACACCAATAAACAACTCATGTACGATGGAGAAATTGCAGATTTGCAACATGACTGGCATTGAAATGCATTGCAACGCCTACTGACTTGCATTGAAAAATGCGATGGATATTAAGCCAATTGAAACTGCACTCGGCTACCTAAGGTACAATAGATATACAACTCATCAGCTCCAAACAAAAACTAAAGCAAAAGTCTACAGCTTTTTTTATGACACACACTGAAGTCACACTACGGGGACAACGTTTCCCCATCTACTCGGACACAGACTCGTTGCTGATCTCGTTCAAAGGTGTGACCTACATTGAGGCGAAAAATGCGGCAATCTCCTCTGGCTAAAAACATGGAGTTTTTCACATACCACTAGCAAAATCCTCCCTTACACGATGAATCAAATAAATGACAGCTGGGACTACCGAAAAGCGAAACAGCTGACGATTACCCGAGTGAGATATTTGCTTGCAGTCAACGTGGTACAGTATGTTGCTCGAGTCCGAGTTTACAAACCAGCTGCTCAGGGTTTCAGTTACCTGACATAAACCAAAATCAAACATAAGCAATACAGAGGCATCCATAACCAGAAAATATACACACACTTTGAGACCATACGCAACATTCACGTACAAGCATGCCACCTTCAAACAGTACGCACCAGTAAAAATTGCCTCAGTAAAATTTGAAAACAAATTTGAAAACAACGCGAGCACAACACCGGCCTATGACCGTCCAAACGTTCCCAAAAAATCCATTGCAGTTGAACCTACCGACACTAAAAAGAGGAAATTATGTGTCGTGGCTGATATAACTAATGTAAACATGAATTTAACATGGCTGAGACGTAAACCGGCTGAGAAAGTTTTTGGCATATGTACTCGGATGAATGATGAAATTACGTCCACATGAACAGGTATAACCTGTAAATGTTCATAATAATATCTAAATATTCCTATGTAACCATGTAATAAATATATAATCCATACGGATTGAAAATGCGTGAACGTATAGCACTGTGTCCCGCTCCTAATACGATGAAAAAATGATCCTAACAGGATGAAAATGTTCCTGTGTAACTATGCTTTATAACTTTTATTGATTGTACACAGAAATACGGATTGAAAGACGCGTAAACCGCTCATCTCCAGGGCCAGAGGTGCACATGTTGGCAATGCCAATTGACTGTTTCGGTACAGACTGAATTAAAGGTATATTTACAATCTAGGAAATTATAAATAATTCACCGCATAATGTACTTTTATAACGCAAGATTGCTTGCTCTGAGATAAACGAGTTCCATCCCGCAAAAAGAATTGTGTACCGATTGGAGACCGAAAATCTAAATGTTGGATATTGTAGAAATTATTTAAAAATCGTAATACTTCTATTGGTAAATATAATCTTGTTCACAAGGAGCAGCTAATGGAATGATTCTGTCACTTAACTTATTTCGAAACATTTTCTACGTTCGATATCTCACCGTCAGAGAGAATGATAGAAAAGTCACGACTAAGTAAAAATACGTACAACGGAGAAAAGTGAATGGATTTATTCAAATAATATAGATTTTTTTGCTATAAAATACCACGTATAAACAATTGTCATCATTTATGAAGAGAAATATGTCAAAATCAACGTATCATGACGATTGAGCAACGATATCCTATGACTACGGTAACAACATCGAATACGAATACCATACATAACATAAGATTTGAGTAATAAAATTCCATTGGAAAAACAACCGGCCTACGAAACCTAATACAAGCGATATAAAAGTATCCTTATCAAAATGAGTCCTAGACCGACAACCCTGCTAATATAAACCATACCATCATTTCTTGCATGACTATATCGATCACGAATACACTAAATAAATCAGGTTTAAGCAATAAAATTAATTAAAACGAAATAAAAATATTTAAAAGTATCCTATTCAAAAGAGTCCTACACTAACAAACATCCTAATATGTATCATACCATCATTACTTGCAAATAAACAAATCAAAATACCCCAATACAATCATATTTATCGTTTACAATACGTAGTAACAAACCGTCAAAACTCGTAACGAGAGGAACACATCTCGAGATGAGATCTCTGTAAGTCATTGATAGATTGAGTCCTGTCTTGGCCATCTCCTCCCATATCCTCCTCCCTTATCCCCCTGGGCGTTCCCGCAGAACCTTAAGTAACTAAATTGAACACAAGAGTAATTGTCTTGACCTATAAAGACCTAATAATTGCAATGTCCGAGATATATAGGGGTTAAATCGGACACTCAAAGTAATTCGATACATCCTAACCCTTACATTGGATCAGGGAATATTTGCTCAGCCCAAATAGTAATTAAATTATCACACAGTACTCAACTGGACCTACCAGTAATTAATAATTACAATGTCCGAGTTACATAGGGGGCATCGACTCCACTGTCGATTATGTCACTATAGACGTCTTACATAAATCTCAATGACAAATAATTAACAATATTCTTCCTCCAAACTAGTGATGCTTTTCTACCCTTTTGATTTAATACATTCGTTGTGTAGCAGATCTATTTCCTGAATTCTGTGCTTTAGGGTTCACATTTTTGAGCTTGTATTTCTAGAACATACATTGTCTCCTGTTACAGTTCAGGTTTTATTTGTCACTGATGAAACTGTTTGGTAATTCAGCCGAGCCTGGGTCCCTCAGGCTATTTCGACTCAACGAATGCGCTAAGATGCTGTGCCTTAATGCCACGCCTACCCATCTTTAACTCGGAGCGCCTAACCTTCAACTTAGAGCACCGCAAGATACTCTTTGGTAAATCCCATTTGGGATTCCTATGCATTTTTGTCCATATAACAGTGGCCTAAATATGGATTGATTGATTTGGGCCTCATTTCCACCAGAGCCTCAACGCCCAAAATATGGAAACAATATGTTGTCAGGTCAGGAAGTAGCCTGTCTGAGTTGACGAAGCGAAGCCACGGCATTTCACTTGACAAGCGTTGGATGAGGCCTAGAGTTTGACAACAGCCATACATTAGCACTATAAGGTTGTATCTATATGATATTTCAATTTTATAATGAACCACGTCATTTTATTTCTCGTTCATTTAACAGGAAGCACGATATGCACAAACCTGGCTATAATGTTTCAAGTTGTCTTCTTTCAATATATATCTGTCTGCATATTATGAAATGCTTGTCAAAGCTAACGCAACGATTCTAAGTTTTGAAATAACTTTGGTATAGGTTTTGGTAGAAGTTGACTTATTGTGATGCTTCCTCCTAATTAATACGCTATGTTCAGCACAATAGTATGGTATTTTCATAATCTATGAACCTTCATTTTGTAACCACGTAGTCCATCCCACCGATGAGACCCTTCGAATCCCCGCAGCTCCTTTCACATGACTGATCCCCTCTACTGTGGCCCTTCTTCTCATGCCCTATCATAACTGGGCCCGTCCAAAGCCGCCCTCATCACGGCTCCTCCCTAGTCCATCCCCACCCTAGCCCCAGCTTAACACTAGCAATGGGCGTTTTCACCACAGCTCATCCTTCGCCACAGCCTCACCCTCGCCACAGCCTCGCCTTTGCCACGGCCCCTACCTTTCCCGGTCTCTTCCCTCCCCCGGTCTTTTCCAGCGCTACGACCTCTTCGTCACCTTAATCCCCTACTCGCTCTGCTTTCTCGTCATCACGGCATCTTCCTTGCCTTTGTCCCACCCATTTCAAGTCAATACTCTTGCCTCGTCCCTCTCATCGTTACAGCCCCTCCCCTCCTATGTCAAGGTTTCTCCCTCGTCACGACATTTTTTTTGCACTTCCCCTTCTCACCACTGCGAATTTCATCTCCGCCACCATGATACTTTTACCGTCCCTCCTTTTTCAGCAGTCCCTCCTCGGCGAGATCGATGGAGCGCACCCGATACGCATCAGGCGGTGGGAGGGCTAAACAGGGGGGTTACTGGTGAGGTCGAGGCTTGGCTGTACAGATCATGGGTAGGTAGCTCCCTGAGGCTCCTCCCCACCTCATGTTTGACCAGCCTTGCTTATGCCGCTTCTTTATCCTGGTAATAAATTAACTATATAGCTCATAGCCCGTAGTGCGGTTTCTTTGTAATAGCCCGAAAGATATACCCTCGATAGAACGTAACAATGTTTTACCTACGAATCTTTATGTTCGTTTCAGATAATATTTTGTAACAATTTAATCGATCGTAAATAGAAAACAATATTATTTCGTGTCTATTGCGACGGATTAGCATTGCATGACTATAATATCAAGAGAATAAAACATTCAGAGTTCCTGAATACAAGTGTGATGTCCACAAAAATAGGTGCCTCTGCAATTGTCCCCCTTAATTAGTCTACGGCATCCCTGAAGATATGCTTTAGGGATGGAGCCAGCGGTGATTGCACCATCTAAGTATTATACATTCTTTTCCGAAAAGGTAGTGACAATTCGTGATAGACCGTAGTTTGATACGTTGTATCACATGAGTATCTGCCCAACTTCGGCGACGGTACGTCTTCACGGGCTGTGAGCGATATGGTTCCGATTTTCCCGATTGAATGTCAAAATATGTCGGTCACAGCAGAAGGCGATGACCGGGCTGGATGCAGGAGCGCCGCTGCCAAAGCCAATCAAACTTGAGACGCGGTAGATCCTAGGGGCTACAGACTTCCGATCTCCAGAGCCTCGTCCAGACTCTCCTAGCATCTCCTTCCCTCGGCCCTCCCACTGCTGGCTTCGTATCGGTTGTGTTACATTGAACTCGCCAAAGAGAGGTCACTGGGAAAGTCGGAATCATGAAGGAAGAAGAGTGGCGGAGGTATGATTGGTCGGGGCGAAAATGGAGCGTTGAAGAGGAAAGGGTGGTGAATAGATAGAGGCTGTTGCGAGGAAAGGGATGAACGATGCAGGGATTGTGACTAGAACGAATCAGTATCAATTAAGAAAATCTGGATTTGGTGGGGTCGAGGTGATGAAGAGATTGTAGCAAGGAAAGTAGGGGTTGTGGCGAGGGAAGTTGTTGACCGACGCGAGGGAGTGGACGTTACGATGGCATGGCTTTGACCGGGAAGGGGCCGTAGAGAAATTGTGGTCGTGGTAACGGCAAGGCCGTGTCATAGTATGGCGTGAAAAAAAGGCTGCAGCTGATTGGCGCTGAAGCGTTTCCTCATATGAGCTATTGGAAAAGGAATGGACTCATCCGTGTGATGGACAACGAAAATACATGAATAATATGAAAAAAACTCAATGAGGGTAGGTGCACAAGAAAATTATAATAATATTGTGTTCAGTTTAGCGTAGAAATTAGAACGCTGAATATCGGCAACTTTCCACTATATTCATTTTGCAAGTCATTCATACAAAATGAAAGTGTATCAAAATGCTGTAAAATTACATGCAAATTGCAACGGTGCTAATTCTAACTGGCGGGCCGCCAGGTATGAGAATGAAACATAAAACAACGTTGTGCCTTTAAAACATGAACAAATGAAATTATTGTAATCGTTATGTGGCAATTCACAGAGGTTGTAGAACTCTAGGCCTCTATCACAGAGAAAGTAATGAAGTACCGCGGCACTCCCTCGTAAACTCTGTCCAGCAATTTCCTGACCCAACCCTAAGCTGTTTTATTATTGATGACATTGTGATGTGAATAGAAAGATATGGTAGGCCAATATAGTATTTATCAAAGGTGGCCTGCGGGCTCCTCGAATTAAAGGGCAAGGAGAAGGGAACGTGAGTGGCAGTTACGTGAGTGCTGGATTGGTACCTCAGACAGAGTCAAGGCTCAGCTGGAAATAACGAGCTGCTCTGAAGAGAAGAGGGAGAGATAACAATCATTGGATGGGGTGAAGAAATTTCACGGAAAGAGGACGATGGATGACATGGAAGAGACACTCAAGTCACTGTTTCGTGATTATTTTATTTATTGATTTAAGTGGTAAAACAGTATAAGGAAACATGTCCATCATGAATGAAAGAAAATACGTTCAAACTATAGATCAAGCGTGTTCTACTTAAGCTAAAGCCTATTGGCTTACAAAATGAATGACCAGAATTATTTGATAGTACAAACACTAAGTTTTTTTCATTATTGTTTCGAAATGATTCGACCTCAAATACTTTGAATAGCGGAAGGCCAATACTGTTATGAGTCTAAGGAAGTAATGTTGTAACGCTCCTGTGCCTGAATACTCCTGAATAACCTCAACGATATAATTATTAGGAGAATAAAATATTGGTATGCAATTGCCATTCACTTCCTCATGCCGAAATATGAAACATTCCGCGTTTATAATCTCCCAGTTCTTTAAAATATTAAAATAGTGTAAAAACCCTCTCTGACGTCGCCAAGATGTAACGTTATTTTACGCTTTGAACTTCAGAATTATCAGATGTATCGGTATGTCGCTAAATTACACTTTTGGTCGTTGGAACTACGCTCTGAAATTTTAGGTTTTGGTGACCTTATTTAGACAAAAACAGTATACTATTCAAGAGCTAATACTGGATTCGGGGCAGATCAACTATAAACAAATCACAAAGCACAACTATCAATCCACCTGATGTGCCATACGAAAATGTTAGTTCAAATATTTTTTACAATACATTCTGTGATGTTCTGTACGGCTCTGTTACGTCACCCAATAGTTTGATTTTTTTTCAGCTAGGTTTAAAAATTGAGAACCGATGTAATCGACTGGAACCCCCGTTGCATGTGATACTCAGTTTACGGAAATATCAGGTAAGCTTGTCCTTTTTAGTACTGTAATACATTTTGGTTGCACATTAGCAAGACAATTATTGTTTTGATGCAGGGCATCCTTGAACAGGAGGATGTCATTGACCCGTCCTGGATGGAGAGACGCGTGCACAATTATTGAAGTCTTTGCCGAAACAGGCTTGTCATTGCAAATAGACCACGAAACAAAGCTGTTATTGTTCAATGAAGACCGCTCTTTGTTGCCATCGCTGCTTGGTGGGCATCAAGCACCGTCTACTCACCGCCTCTGCTCGCAGTACACAAAGAGGCCTCGCGAGCTGAGTCATTTCGCCCTATGTCTTCTTGTTCATCGTGAATGGTTCACACAAAGCTGCCCGCAAATGATTTCCCCTCTCGCTGCTTCCCGAACGCTGTTAATATTTTTCGCTTCATGAGTAGGAAGGCTCCTTCTGTCGACGTGCTCCCAACCGTTCATTATCTCTCAAACTCCGATCATGTCACCTCAATGTTGATGCTTTTCCAGCAAACACTGTTTGAGCTTACAAAGTTTGTCTTTGCACGATCATCGCGCAAGAAGGGCTGAATTTGAAAGCTATACGACAGACTTTCTTTAATTTAATATAGCATTTTCTAAAATAAGGTGACCATGAGTAGACGGAGGCCTCGAGTTGCGGTCTTACGAATGCATTGGGCAACTTAGGAATGCTGTATTTGCTCATATACGATATAGCAAGAGCATCTTATCCAACATATTATGGGCATATTTAACAGCCTCGTTACATTGCTCGCTACTTTGCGGACACAAAATTTTTGTGCTACAGGCTGATATGAGCAATCTGCCTAACTTTATTTTTATAGTCATCAAATTTTATTTGATCCTTTTTTTGACCAATCGGAAATTTCGTTAGAGTCTGATTGGATCTGTTGGAACACAAGCTTGTCTACGAGCGTGACGCTATCTGGACACATTCGGCCACATTCGAGCTCGTCACAGAAAATCAGGAAATATCTCTGTTATTTAATGAAGAGGGGGATGGGGGACGGGAGATAAGGGAAAGGGGAAGGTGGTTTCAGATTGAGCGAATCTGGGGCTTTTGCGACTGTTCAGGGTGGGGCACTTCCAGTGCAGAGGTCAGAAATTTCAACATTTTTTTTGCTGTTTAATCTCCACCTCACGGATCTTCGCGGGTAAAAAAGAGACCACGACCCCCCTGCTAGATAGTTTACTATCTTCTACTCCCTGTAACTTTGAAAGTATTTTACTATCTTGATTTCAACCCGAGTTAAAAACCTATCACTTTTAGCCAGTGTTCAGAAATTTCAACATTTTGTTGTCTTCCTCGGCTTATCATCGAAAACCCATTTTTCATCAAGTTCGTCTATGAATACTATGAAGACTGGGCCCTGTGACATTATCCAAATGGGAGGAGGCGCAGTTAAGTACATCTCGCTGTCATTTATCCGTGAGGCCATAATATTTGTATGCATTGATTTAGCTTTACCAATTCCGATGCTCTGTATTTTACTAACTGAGCGTGCGTGAGTGACGTTATCTGAAGCTTTTTAGAAATCGAGGTGTAGGATACCGGTAAAAGATTTTACTTTGTATTTTTTAATATTTTAAGTGAAAAAAAGTAACGGTTTCATCAGATCGGAACAATTGGTGTGAAGCTGTGCTGATGGTCTCCTATCGACATGACTGTTTAAGTCTGTAATTTTATCCGTAATCACACTATCCATCAATTTGTCAATGACTAAGGTGAGGCTAATTGGTCGGTCCGTGCCAGCACACTTCTTGCCTAGTTTTCGAATTCGAGTATCCCTGGCCACTTTCCATCTAATCGGGAAATTGTTATTCGTGAGAGATGGAGTGAAAAATTCGACTTTGCTCGAAGTCTCATCATATGGAATTTACTAGATCAAGCTCTGGATATTTGTTCATGTACATTCTTCTTTACATCACATTTCTTCGTTAGGAAAAAAAGGAGTCTGTACGGTACACTTATTTCAGTGTCGTCCATTTTTCTTCTCTATGTCTATGTCTCATAAGGTCGCAACAATTTCGTCTTAAGAATCTTACTTTTTGTACAATTCACCAGCTTCTTCAGAACTCTTTGTTTATTTTTAATACGTTTTTTTTCGGCTTATTTTTTTTTTTTGGATACGACAAGTGCTTTGCTTTCTTTTGCTACTGTAGATGCCGCAGACTACTTTTTAGTTGCTACTGAATGTCGATGTTCTCAACTCAAGCTCTTTTTTGAAGCGGATGAAGTTATGGTAACTAATTTCAATTAGTTTGATCACGTCAACGTTTGTGATCAGAGATTCGCTTGCATAAAATGTAAAATCTATGATATAACTGTTTCTTTTATGTGTTCCATCATTTGGATTATTAACTTTTCGTCCGCAAAGTAGATCAGGCCTTGACCTGTGGCTGTAGATTCGTTTGTTTCCCAATCAATATTAAGAATTTTGAAGTCTCCATGCACAATAATGCTTTTTATCTTGACGACATCGGTGAGGGTTTCGATAAATTCGATACTAGCTGCTACCGTGCTCTCTGATGATCAGTAGACGAGTATGATCTGACTCTGTATGTGTTCCGTCTATACTTTAATCTATATGATTCCGTGTCTGCTGCTTAGAACACCTAATTTTATTCGCGGAAGATTTATTTTTAGAGGAGCAATTTTACTACACCCTTTCATCTTGTTCTAACTCTGTGATGAAGGACACAGCCCGGAAGAGGTAATTCGTCATGTTAATTCGAAATGCTCAATTGCTTCCTCCATTACGAGATTGCTTCTTGGTTGATCTATTCTTTCGTTGCATGGATTCCCATTTCTATGGTTTGGTCTCGGAGACGTCCTGCGTTTCAATAGTAACATTTAATTAAGAGTGCACGCATTCGCGCTATAACTCTATTTTTTTTATTGCACTGTTCGTTATATCGGGGATACTCATTTACACAGATGCTTCTTGCTAGGCAGTGACGTCGGTCTATCAGGAGTGGATTACTGCCTGTAACTTTTCGTCTAAGGTCTGTTGCTGGTCTTCGGTGTGTTGTTGTTTAGGTTTTATTATCGTCTGCTTCTCTACCGTTACTGCTTATGCAACGAATTGCTGGCAGTGGGGGAGGTTGTTGTGGCAGTGGGTAAGAATCTACAGGCTGAGTTTTAAATTGGATGTCGGGTTTCAACATCTTGATCAGTTTTGAGTTTTTTTTATTATTTCTGTAGGAGCCAACTCAGATGTTCTGAATGATGTTTCCAGCGTGTGCGCGCCTTTTGTGATCCTGTTTTATCATTGTGCTTTGGGTCGATCATCGTTTCCCAAAAATATGAAATTGGAATGAGCACTGCTCTGCAGAAAGGTACAAAGCGTTTCTTTAACTGAATAATCTTGTTCATCTCATCGCTCCTCGAAATCGGGTGGGGTAGACTTGGATAATAACGTGCAAATGTGTGATATTTGACAACATATTTTTCAATCTACTCTCCAACCCAATTGAAAATTATTGGAGGAGCATGGTAGTTGTTCTTCGGGACACGGTAGTAGCCAGTGTCGGATCACCAGTCAATCGCATAATATTTCAAGTCTGGCGACCGGAGTATTTCTAGATGAACTCTGTGTTTTCATTGATTGGATTTGATAAAATTTCTGAGAGTCCATTTCGTCCTACAATACCCAGAATAAGCCTCGCTTGCCGGTTTGTGTGGTGATGCAGCGACCCGACGTGAGATCCTTTGCCACCGCCGGTTGTCTCCTGTCCTGTAGTAGAGCCCAGTGCCCCGCTTTCTTTGGTTGATTTGACGATGTATTCAAGTTGTTTGATGCCATCCTTGTCACTGAGTCAAGAGCTGTCGTCTTCTTGCCAAAGTTTGTAGTCTAGGCGCACTCGAAATTCATTTACTTGACAGGAGTTCCCTTCTGCAGCTTCTTTGACTTATATACGTATTCACTGCTTATCATATATTTCAATTTGTATAATAGGTTATAGACGTTTACTAAGTTCAATTCAATAATCAGTAGCTGGATATATTGAAAATAGTGTCATGGCACTTCTTGACGGAGTTACACCGTGTTAGAACTGGCTTCCGTGTTGGATCTGGTGTTATAGATCCAGCTTATGCTATCAGTGGTTAGTTCAAGGTCGTCATTTGTTCAATTTGTTTGCTGTTATCGGTTTTCACGTTAGTACATAGGTTATTTTAACGGATATTACTTGTTATATAGCTGTTGTCACTTGACCCCTAAATATCTATGGAAGATGTTAATCGTTTAAATAATCTTGCATTACCGATTAATTATATACTACTCAAGTACAGTTGATCTTCTAATCACTACTGTCAACCCAGCCCTAACACTCACACTCCACTGCATACATTCCGAGGAAATCTTCATCAGCGAAATTGACAACACTTTGGCGCCGACCGTTCGTTGCCTTTATTCATTCAGCGGCCCCGCCTAGCACTTATTACCTTTCCATCAAAGGTCACCCGGCCTGCTTGAACATTCCAGGCTCACCTCAGCCCAAACTTGGCTGCAGACAGAAACAGCGACTCCGGCGATGCACGGGCTGCAGCTGGCTGAAGGGATGGAGTTGGGCAGAAGTTGCTGAGGGTGAGTGGGTTGTGGGTGTGCCGCAGAAGTGGTTAGGAGGGCTTTGGTGTGGTGCAGGTTTTGGGTGGTGGTGGAGTGGTCCACCATTACCACTCGGGGAGTGTTGATGAGGCGTAGTAGGTGTTAAGGAGTTTTTGGTGTGGAGGTGGTGTCTAATTAATTAGTGTGAAGCATTGGGTGGTCATGAGAATTCAGTGCATTGCAGCAGATGTTTGCCAGGTGCACTGGTAATGTGGGTTGGAGGAGGGTGTGTTGATAGTTGCTTCAGAATGTACTAAAATGAGTGTTGGTGTAACGCAGCAGGAGGACGAGTTGGTGTGGTGTAGGAGGTGATTAGAGAGTCTGGGTTTGGTACCGTTGGGAGAGAGGCCAAAATTGGTGTAGACGTATTTGTGATCTGTTGTTGGTTGCCAGGATTTATCTTTTAAAGAAGTCAGGGATATATATAGTAGAAAAGATGGAGAAATATACCCTGCTGTGGTTGGTAGTCAACGCTAATTGATATGCGGCTGTGTATGGTTCGAAGATGATGCGATGAGGCATAATAGGTTTGAAGTATAAAAAGTGACACTGAGGACGCTTTCTTGGGAGACGCCCATTTCTTGCGGATGGGATGGTGACAGGGTGTCGCCGACCTTTACTCTGAAGGTGCAATTTTGCAGGAATTGGTGGATATAGCGTGGTAAGTGGCCTATCAGTTCTTTGCGGTGGAGATCCTTCATGATGCCATATTTCCAGAAAGTATCGTATGGTTTTTTCCACGTCGGAAAAAAATGAAAACCACGTGTTCCCGCGGACAAATGCCTGTCTAATGTCAGATTCCAGTCATACAAGGTGGTCCGTCGTAAAGTGGCGCTTGCCACCGCCACACTGGATGCTGTTCAGGCCTGCATGCATGTCAAGGTAGTCGACAAGCCGCGTATTCATCATTCCTTTCATGGTCTTGCTGAGGTCGCTGGTAAGAGCGATGGAGCGATAGTTATGTGGGTCACCGTAGAATTTCCCGGGTTTGGGTATTGGGATAATTATCGATTCCCTCTATTGATCGGGAAAAAATGAGTTTGAGTACAGAGTGTGGAACACTTTTAATATGTGCTCACGGGCGCCATCTGGAAGATTTTAAATCGTGTTGATGTGTACCCGGTCTGGCTCGGTGAAGTCTCACGTGTATGGTCCAGAGCTCTCTGTAGTTCATGGAGAGAGAAAGGTTTGTTGTAGGCCTCTTCGTTTCTAGAAGTAAAGTCAAGATGTTTGCTTTCTCGCAAGTCTTCTCTTGTTGGAAAGCAGCCGTGTAGTTTGATGATTGCGAAATCTGGCTAAACGTCTGACCTAGTTTA
>SDVV010009147.1:0-16846 GCA_016164225.1 Gammarus roeselii
ACGCTTTCGGATTATGATGAGCTATTCTAGCCACATTATTCTCTTTTTTTCGTTCAGCACTTCTGAACGCTCTGTCTGTTCTTTGAGCATAGGCTCTTAAAACTTCGCTGTTTTAAGAGCCTGGTCACTAACATAAGAGCTTCTTTATTCTACAGCTACGCACGAATGCCTGGCTGTACAGTAGGCATATCTGTCATAACAGATCTGCCTACTTTAACAGGCTACGAAAACGAAAATAAGTCAGCTTATTTTTAATATTCGTTATTTGAAGAATACAATTGCTACAAATGTTTTATAGCTACCGGCGTGACCGCTACTGTCGTAATAGTTACAAGTCACTTACAATAAGGCATGCATGAGATTACTCCTTATGCGTCTCAACTTATTTGGCGAGCTTGGACGTAAGCGTCCAGGCTCGTCCCTATGAAGCTGTCATCGATGGCATATAAGAAGAATTCTCAAGAGAAATGACTATACCCTGTCATGAACGTTTCCATTTGCTTGCAATTTACCAACCCTAGACCAACATAAACTTGCCGCCTAACTTAGTAAATGTTTAGGCTGGCCCGATCTAACCTAACTTAATTTAATTGACAAACAGACGCATAATATTGTAAATGGGGTTAAGATCTTGAAAACCTTCGGGAAATATAACCAGCAAATTTATCAGCCTGTAGCATCACTCCGGAACGGACCTAAGTTGCGCGTCAACGAAGTGGGCCACAAGATAATGTGGCCCATTTAAGCTTAAAGGAGCGTCGAAGCAAACGGACATTGAAACAGTTGATGTAAGATTGCTTTTACATAAGTGGTCACTATCGAATATAGCTATTAACAGCAGGGATTGCATGCAAAGTTGTTCACTATTCATGTAGCCTTGACGTATGTTAGCGTACACTATCGCAGGATGACCGCGGCAATGAGAGTCCGTTTTCATTTAACATTCTTAATTCTTTGATGAATCCATTTTTCGACAATGCCGTCTAGGATGATGTGAAAACTGACAACACTCACACACACACTCAAACACAAACATAAAATTATGATATTTGTATAGAAAAACATCTGTCTGATTGCAATGTAGATCAAAAGTAGCCGCGACCCTTTTGCTGCCTTGGTGCATACGTAGTTCAACCCTTGAGTTGCAGTAACCCAATTACTTTCCTATTCCTGGTAGTTGCACTAGATTATTTGCAACTCATTCAGTAAAATCACATGCTGAACAATGGCGCGTTGTGCACTCCCAGAGATTTTGAAGTCAACTTGGTGGCGCCATGTCAGTATACAAGGCGTGCCGACAGTCCATCGTAACACATTCATCTTGACTGATCGCAGAGCCATGGTGAGTGAATGTATTTGGCAGTGTGTGTGTACGTCTTCATCTGTCGCGAGGGGACTCCTGAGACCGCGGTGTTCACAAGGGTCCTATACTTAACTATCATCGTTCAAACTGGAACGGTGTTAAGGTCGAAAATAGCGATGTGGACGAGGTACTGCCTGAGTGTGATTATAGCCTCGTTCAACATGCGGTCCAGCACTCTGCAGCAACAATCTTATGTAGGTTGACTACACTTATTTGTTCGCGACATTAATATTAATAAATGATCATGGGGAATAGAATGTTTCATACTTTTTTGTTTTTGGAAATGTAGCTTAGTAGAAACCAGAACTTTTGGTGAATGGAAAATAAACCTAAACTTCAGTATAACATATAATAAATAACATGCCAAATTCTGAATCATGAGATTTATAGAGCTGATGTGATCACAAAATAAACTGAAAGTTAATATTGCTTGACATTTTACTGTGCAATAAATACCAGAAAATATTAATCCTTTCGAATATTTACCGCACGTTTTTTAAAAATAATTATTCAAGTGCCATTTTTTTCCCTATTGAAGTGAATGTATGCAAGCACTCAATGCTAGTTGAATTTGTTTTAATCAAAACCACTTTCATTAAATAAGGATCAGGTGTAGCTTTGTTGCGAGTACATCATCATATCCAACTATCTTTGACAAGATGTTTAAATTCGAATTTTATAAATGCAGTAATAATTTAACAGTTTTAACACCCGTTAATCATTTTTGGATTGTCCAAACTTTTTCATGGCGATATCGCAAATGTGTCTGCTCACACCACCGTTACTTCATTCACGTCACCATTCTAAGGGGACGACCAGGCTAATCACAATCTATCCATCTCACTTGTTTCTGAATAAGAGAGGTTTCGTCGATTGGTCCCATAAAAGATAGTACTGCAGGCACTTAATCTCCTGCCAGGCGTTCAAGGGCTCTCCAACAACTGAGGAGCCATGAAACACTGGGCAATCATTTTGATCGTAGCTCATCAGTCTCCTCTTGAGCAATGGCACGATGCCATGAACCTTCAGGTAGCATTCGTAGCTCATCAGTCTCCTCTTGAGCAATGGCACGATGCCATGAACCTTCAGGTAGCATTCTCCATTTTGACATCCATGTTCATGCAAACGAATCGTGACATGACCTTTCGTATTATTTTAAAATTTGTTTGTCTCTTCTTACACGAAAAAATCTGCATGCGATAACAAATAATCCTTGTTTTGCTAAGCTCTAACGGTGAAAAAAACTAATTTTTCAAAGTGTGCTTCAAGTATTCATAGACTCAAGTTACCGCTTTATATCTGAACACTGCTTCAAAATGAAGTCGGAAACTCGGCTTCTCTTCAGTTTTTAGTATTTTTCGATGAAGAATAATTTATGAATTATCTTAATCTTTATTCGGGAGGATGGAAAGAGGTAGTGAAGGCGAGTGCATTGAATCTGCCAAGCAGAGCTGAGGAGTTCCAGGAGGTGTTAAATGAGGAATATGACATTGTGAGAAGGCAAGGGCTGGGTTATGTTGATGAAAAATGTGATGTAGAAAAAATTGTGTGTGCTGTGCACCATATGGAGGAGGGCCCCCCCCCCTCCTCCATATGGTGGAGGGGGGGGATGAAGGGTTGCGTTGGCGCGAACAAGAAGAGCCTTCGAGGAGTTGTTGCGGGCGAGATCGGTGGTGACCTATGACATCTACAGAGAGAAGAAAAAACGAGCTGAAGCATCTGGTGAGAGTGTTACGATGTCCGCTGACGCTAGGGAAGAGGTGAAGAGGGAGATGAATGGGGAGACCGGGAAGCAGGAGGTAGTAAAAAACATAAACGTCCGGTACAGGAGAGCAGTGATGTACGGAAGAGATGGGCTGAGTATTTTCAGTAGTTATTGAATTATGAGGATGTCAGAGAGGGAGCAAGAGTTGTTTCGCACATTACTAAGGAAGAAGTGCAGGATAGGATAGCTGTGATGAAAACATGGATAGCCCCAGGTTGGACGGCGTTGCGACTTAGGGCCTGAGGAGAGGTGGAGTAATGGAAATCGAATAACTGGAGAGGCTACTGAATTTGTGTGGGTGCTCGTGCGTGGGGCTGATTGATTAGAACAGTGCTTGCATTGTTCCGCTGTGGTAACCTATGCATCTGTAGATGTCATAGGTCACCACCGATCACCGATAAAATGCACGAGCAACTCAGGAGCTATAAGTTTGTTGTATGTTATCCGTATGTTGCACGGGAGAGTGCTTATCAAGAGGTTTGGAGACAGTATATGTACGGTGAGATTGACGAGAAAGTGACTTCTGTAGTGGTAGAGGGTGTACCGATCAGATTTTGAGGGAGAAAAGTCTCTAAGAAAACCTTGCGATGGGAATGGAGGTGTTCTGGGGCTTCATAGATCTGAAAAATGTTTATAATAGGGTTAACAGGAAGATATGTGGGGGTGTTGCGATTGTATGAAGTAGGCAGAAATTTCTCCAATGCGGTCCGGAGTTTCAATGTTGGCAGCAGAGTATGTCAATGTAGAGAGCGAGGTGTGTGATTGGTTCCCAGAGAAAGTGGGACTAAGACAGGTTGCGATGTGTCTCACTGGTTGTTCAATCTCTAAATGGCTTGGAGATGTTGGGAGCAAATGGGCGAAGTTGACAGTTGAGTAACGATTGTTGATTGGCTGGTGAGACTACTGAATTAGTGTTTTGTGTCGGGCGTTTGCCGATTGAGTAAAGCAGTGCATGCCGGACCTCCCGCTGTTTAAGGGCAGAATAAATAAAAATGAAGGTATCTATTTTGTAAGCGTTGTCGGAAAGTTGTGCAGGAGAGTGCTGATGAGAAAGAATTAGATACTGCATGGATGACGCAGTTGGTGACGAACACTTTGGCTTCAGGAGTGGAAATGGAAAAGGCCTTCGACAGGGTCGATAGAGAAGCGCTGTGGAGGGCGTTGAGTTTGTATTAAGTGGGGGAAAATCAGTTAGAAGCCGTTTGGAGTTTTTCTGTTGGCAGAAGAGCATGTGTCAGAGTGGAAGGCGAGGTAAGTGCTTGGTTCACAGTGAAATTTGGACTGAGACAAGGCTGAGTTATGTCTCCCTGGCAGTTCAATCTCTACATGGATGGAGTGGCTAAGGAAGGTGAATGCGAGTGTAATGGACCATGGCTTAGAGCTGCTGATATTGAATGGGCGGAGTTGGAAGTTGAGTCAGTTACTGTTTCCGGATGCTACGGAATTGATGACAGATACTGAGTAAAAATTATGTAGGTTAGAAGGACGATGTATGCAGATTCAGTGCCCTACCGAAAGGAGAGTTATTGGATGAAGTTCAATGTTCTACGTACCAGGGCTTTTCATGTTGAAAAGATTGAACTTGTAAAAACTGAGTTGAAATCTAGAGGGGAAGCTGAGGTCGATTGGAGGGAGGGTGCAAAGTGTCGGACATAATGAAGAGTGTAATAAGCTGTAGGAAGTTGGGTATGGAAGCCATGAGAGGATTGTGTAAGGGGTTGTTGTCCCAACTATGCTCTACGGGGTTGTGACAGGGAGGGGAGCGGTAGAGAGAAGAGGGTTGAATGTTTTACACATGAAAGTGTTTTGGGGCATGGCCGGAGTGACACTGAGGGATAATAGTGACATCCTTGTTTGACTTAGTATGGGGTTGGTGAAGAAGTTAGAGGACATAGTGAATTCACGTGTTCTGAGGTGGCTAGGGCACACGGTGAGGATAGATAATTTGTGAGAAGTGTGATGAAAGGGATGTGAGTGAACGTAGGTCCAGAGGTAGACCAAAGTTTGGGTGGATGGATGGTATGAATCATACGTTAGGAAAGAGATTCATCCGCGCTGAAGCAGCGATCCCGATCTGCGTCCAACCTTGGCGTCTCGTCAACAAATGGGATGGACGTGGGTGGGAGGGTAGCCGACAATTATGACGCAGCAGTGGTAAGCCAGTAAGCGCTGTCGGGCCGTGCTATCACTGCTATTGGACTGCACTCCTCACCAGAAGTGTGTGTGGCGGGTAATGGCCAGACCTTTTAACGCTGCGGGGTTAAGTTTTGGTTCTGGGTGTGAGTGCATGAGAGGAAGTTGACGTGGGCCTTGCTGTCGGCCCACGCCCTCCTATGTGATTCGGATGGGGTCTGTATCTGTATCCCTATTGTACACACAAAGTTTTTGAAATAAACAAATATGAACTCATTTGCTAGAGAGTAACGCTTTATATACGTGGCCCAAGAATTGAATGATATATGGTATTATGAAGGCCGGCTTGCAGTGACGGAACTGGCAAACAAGAACGATGCACCTCATCAGGAATTGGCATATATTGAGATAGTCGAGTAATAGTACATATGCATACATTTATACTTTTAATCTCATTTCATCGACGTAAAATTAAAATCGCGAATATAACAGTAAACAAATCGTCTGAACGGAATTTTGATGATCGATCTCAGGCGGCAAAAACTTGAGAGTACGATTTCGTGATGTAATACCAAAATCTATTTGGAAAAGCTAAGGCACGAAACTATGCGTTTAGACCTAAGAGGGGAACAAATAATTGAAGGAAAACATTTAAATTATCATGAAGTAAATAAACAAATGTATATTGCCTTGAGAGATAGAGCGATTGTTGGTTCAATAAATTTAAGAAAATGAAACATTGAACGGAAACCATTCATCGAGTTAATTTTATGTAACACCGAACCAACCTCTGAACGACTTGCTATCTGGGTTCACAGAGTAACTAGTACAAACGTACGGCTGCCAGCAAAACTGAGTAACTAGTACAAACGTATGGATGCCAGCAAAACAGAGTAACTAGTACAAGCGTACAGCTGCCAGCAAAACAGAGTAACTAGTACAAGCGTTCGGCTGCCAGCAAAACAGAGTAACTAGAACAAACGTACGGCTGCCAGCAAAACAGAGTAACTAGTACAAAAGAACGGCTGCCAGCACAACAGAGTAACTAGTACAAACGTACGGCTGTCAGCAGAACAAAGTAACTAGTACAAACGTACGGCTGCCAGCAAAACAGAGTAACTAGTACAAACGTACGGCTGCCAGCAGAAGTTCCCCTACCGTGACATTTATGAAAAATCTTCTTTGGGTTAGTAACTATGATTTCATCACTGATACCAACAACTTCACCACCAGGTGCACCGATCTCACTGTCAGAGCAGCAACTGGAAGTTAGCACCTTACCTCAAACCGAGTCCTGTGATATGGTACGAAGGGGAACCTCTGCACAGCTTAGCAATCCAAGATAAATTGAAAGCCGCAATACAATTTAAAACTGTTCCGTTCCCATCGCATACTGATTTATTTTTCACAGGTTTTATCAAGCGCCTGATCTCTGAAACCTTTGACAGATTATGAAAATTTGCGCTTGTAGTCAATATTTTTACAAAATAATGCCGCATTTTAATATTTCATTTAATGGTCTCGTAAGTGAGTTAACTTTATTTTTGTAAATCCATGCTCAAACTGGGATGACCAGCCGATGTCGAGCAGTAGGTAGGGATTTATTAATGTGTTTGCAATGATAAAAAGATAAAAGCGTTAATGAAGAACACTAATGTAACGACAGTGAATGGGCGCACTCTAAATGAGTTTCGCGACTAATGGCACTGCTAAACTCTTCGTGTCACTGCCGTAACCTGGGAGTAGGAACCCTCTGAGAAGGTTGAATGGACGTGTGAAGTAGCACCATGGGAAAGAAGCGTCGTTCGACTGCAAGAAACGGATAAGCACGGTAGGGAACACGTCATCTTTCGAGATATATGGGGACGCAAATCTACTGGAGCCGGTGCTCTTTGACGAGAAAATCTGTGAAGAGAGAACATACCTATAACCACTTAAGAGGAATGTGCGTCGGCCGAAGAACTACAACCGGTTAGATGAATAAAGCGAAGCAGATACAAGTGTAAGGGTAGAAGAACAATAACAAGACATCGGATTACCTTTCACGATTGTTCAGACTTAAACAATCTGACTCTCACGGAGTTAGAACGATTGATTGGCTTTATGAATGAGAAACTTGTGGACAGACATTTATACAATACAGATACAGATACAGATACAGACACTAGGCCGCATCCCCCAGAATGGGTGTGGCCGACGGCAAGGCGCACCTCACACCCTCATTCGCTCACATTCACACAACTTAGCTCTTTTGTGCTAAAGGGTCCGGCCGATAACCCCGCAACACACACTCAGGACCACGAGTGCGGTCCGAGGATCCGTTGTCAGCAGCAGGGCCTGACAGTTTTAACTGGCTAACCCCCGCCGCGTCATGATGGCCGCCCCAGGGTACACTAACAACTCGTTGGTGTTAGTTTACCCAGGGTCGCTCCCCCCCCCCACTACCACCCCGACAACGTTATGCCAAAGGCGGGAAAGCACAAAAGAGAAGCGTCGAAATCAACCATTCACAACCATTCTCCACTCACGCCTGTTCATTGCACGCTCTCTCACTACTTTTACATTCAAGTCTCTCTTTCCTAACGCCTGCTTCACACCATCCATCCACCCAAACTTCGGTCTACCTCTAGGCCTGCAACCACTCGCCTCCGCCTTCATCACCCTTGTTACCCCTTCAATCTCCCTTTATCCATCCTCACCAAGTGCCCGAACCATCTCAGAACACGTGAATCCACTCTGTTCTCCAACTTCTTCACCACCCCCGTTCTGATTCGAACCAGGTCGTTGGTGATCCCGGTTTCTCAGCGTTACTCCAGCCATGCTCCTCAAACATTTCATTTCGAACACATTCAACCTTCTTCTCTCCTCTGTTCTCACTCCCCAAGTCTCAGCTCCATAAAGCACAATTGGGACAACAACACCCTTGTACAGCCTTCTCTTTGCTTCCATCCACAACATCCTACAGCTCATTACACTCTTCAGTGCGCCCAACACTTTACACCCCTCCTTCACTCGCGCCTTAACTTCAGTTTCCACTAGTTCCGTCATTTACACATGGGAGCCGAGATAATTAAATCACTGAACTTCCTCCATGAGCTCTCCATTTAGGGGGCACTAATTTTGTTCGCATCAACAGTCCTCGAGCATCTCATTACTTTAATCATACCCACGTTCACTCGAAGCTTCCTTCTCTCACACACTTTACCAAAATCAGACACAAGTCTATATAGCTTCTCCTCTGAATCCGCAACCAGGGCCGTATAATCAGCAAATAGCAACTGGCTCAACTGCCAACTCCGCCCGTTCGCTTCCAACAGCTCCATGTCACGACCCAGCACACTCGCGTCCACCTCCCTGACCACTCCATCCATTTAGAGATTAAACAGCCAGGGAGACATCACGCAGCCTTGTCTCAGTCCCACTTTCACAGTGAACCAATCAGCCACCTCGTTCCCACTCTGACACATGCTCGGCTGCCAACATAGAAAATCTGCACCGCTTGCAACAGATGTCCGCTTACTCCATTCAAACGCAACACCCTCCACAGCGCTTTCCTGTCAATCCTGTCGTATGCCTTCTCCAGATCCACGTAGGCCCAGAACACATCCTTTCCCTTTGCCAGGTACTTCTCACAGACCTGCCTCACAGCAAAAATCTGATCAGCACACCCACTACCACTCCTAAAACCACACTGTTCCTCTCCCATTGCGCAGTCCGAACAGCCTCTAATCTTTTGATCAGCACTCTCCCGTACAACTTACCAACCACACATGACAGACTGATACCCCTCGAGTTGCAGCATTCATTTTTATCTCCTTTGCCCTTACACAGCGGAACAGTGAAAGCACTGCGTCACTCAATCGGTACCCCACCTGCCAAAAAAACATAAGTTCACTAACCTCAATAACTATTCGACAATCGTTACTCCACCCTTTTTCAGGCACTCGGCTGCAACGCCATCCAAATCAGGGGCTTTCCCTGCTCTCATTCCCTCTACCGCCTCCTGCACCTCTTCCTTGGTAATGTCCGTCACAAATCTGTCTCCCAAAACTGGCATCCGAGCACCACCACCCACAGCAATAATGTCAGCCTCTCTATCATCCTCGACATTCAACAATTTATCAAAATACTCGGCCCACCTCTTCCTTACATCACTTTCCATCTACAACTGGCTGTTCTCATCTGTCACCACTTCCTCCTTTCCTGTCTCTCCCATCCTCACCCTCTTCACCTCTTTCCAAAACATCTTTTTGTTCGCTTCAAAATTCTGGCACAACTATCATTGCATTAAACTCTGTAACCATAAACCAAGCACCCACCATTTGATCAAGAAAGATTATGTCCATGTTATGTTGTCAGTTTACTTATTGGGAAATTTTTACCGAAAATTATCTCAAATGAACTCAATACCCTAAAATCTATCTCGCAATAAGATGTAACTTGCACTAACGCGCCTCCGACGATAATCAAATCAAATCAAATCAATTAAAATTAAAATCAAATCAATGAACGGGAGAACTACTGCTGAAGTTCAACAACAAGAATATCTCGAATTTTTGTATCTGTTATTACTCCAGTTCCATTAGAATAAAAAAGTAAAAACAGGTTATACGAAATTATTTGTATGTGTGACACTTGCATCAATCATAATCAAGTGGAAACTTCTGTGACCTAAAAACTAGGAGCAACTGTATCAGCTATTCTCTCTTTGAGTGTGTCCTCGCGCTTCTCCCTCCTCCCCCGCGCCCCTACAGTCGTTGTCCGAGCCGATCGTCCCCTACACCTCACCCGTATTTAAAGATGTTACTGGTAATACGATTTTCAATACAAATGTGGCCGGTTCTCCGTAACAAAACCACAAGTATCTTGTAACAGGTAGTATCATTGTATTGTAGCACTCAACATCTTGCAGCTTAGAATCGTGCTACGATTTCAAAACACCCCACTTACTGAATTGTAGTCATTTTTTCGTCATCTCCTGATACTCCGCCGGTCTGCCCAGAATCATGATATCATTACTTTATTGAGAAGCAGATGGGAGCAGCTACAAGTTAGGTTAGCTTTGCATTCAACCCAAATCCCGCAATAGGAAGTAACCTTGCGCTAACGCGCATCCGACGATACGCGCATCTGACTCTCATTTGTATTATTCCCATTTTAATTCCGTTTTCGAATCGTCGACATAGTCGTCACATCCAGCATCTAATTATAGTATTGCATTCATATCTGCTGTATACAAGAGATCATATAAAACAGAACTCAAGCTAACGGTCTATTTTCCCAACGGTAAAATCTATAACAGTCCATGATGTTTCAGGCTAAGCTAGAATGTGGCATCTGCCACACATCGTAAGCCCCCGAACTAACTTATTGCCAAAGTTCTTCTGACTCTGCCAGGACTTTGCGCAGCAGCCCCTCAAATGGGGAATGCAAGACATTGCGATGTGAATTTTGTCAAGCGGCAAAAGACACTAGACAACTGAAAGCTCAAATCAGTCACGCCTCCAATGGTTTATCCAAAACAGAGACAGTCTCATCCAACGGCTTTTCAATAACAGAGACAGTCAATACGGAGACCCGATTGATAGATGTTGAATTGAAATTGGAGAACGTGCTGAAATAATTTCACGAGTTTAAAGATCTGATATGCAGCGAATTAGCAGCAATCAAGAAAATCAAGTGAAAAAACTTCAAGTGTACCTAGACTACGAATTTGCCAAGAAGCTTTCGGCTCTGGACGCTGAGACAAATGATCGTATTAAGCCGATAGAAAACTCAGTCAAAGATAGCGAGGCAATGTACTCAACTGTAGTTAGTAGGAGGCAGCCATGCTGTGATAATGCAACACACATTGGACCACAATCTCACCACTTCCGACCCAATACACGTAACCGATTCGATGTATTGCCCGATGAAATGGACTCTCAGAATACAGAGGAAATTATTGTGATTGGTGATTTAAATGTCACCTCCTTCAAATCAAATCAGCGATAAGGGAGAATCGCTTAACGTGAGTCAACCAGTAGTCTCTGAAAGCCACAGCGCAGCCCTCTAACATATTTGCATCCGAGAACTCAACTAAAAATACTCGGCAAAGCTGATTTAAAAAATGACGAGGTTGAAGGCATAATCGCAAAGATAAGGATACATTCATCTAAGCGAATCATAATGCAAGTCGGAGCTGAAGACGTGTTGCAGATGAAATCGACATGGAAAAGATATGTAGTCATGCTAAATAACATCAAGCCTTCACACGCGAACCTATATGTCTTGGCATCCTGCCCCATCCGAACCAAAGTAGATACAAGTTAAGCAAGATGATTTTACTTAACAATCGCCTAGCAACTTTTTACAAAGCCCAGAAAATCTCTTTCTCGGATCACTGGGATACGATGATTGACCAACAAGGCTCACCAACAAGGCTCGCACTAACACGTATGGACTTGATACCATCGAAAACATTCTTGAAAACATTGTCGCTGGAATTGTCAACGAAAATAAGTCAAATACGTACACGATATCATACCAACAACTCCGCCAGCAGCGCCCGACGGAACGACACAGTGACCTCCGCCCGTTTCAACACGAGATACACAACAAATACAAGTGCCCATTAAAGCACCACTTCAGGTCCTAGCAAAAAAGTTTCGGTCATAATTTCAGTCCGAGTTAGAGGCAGTAATCGCAGCTCCGCTATTACAACCCGTGTAAACGAAAACGAAAGTCTTGGCTCCGACACAAGACCTTAGAGTAGAAACAAAATAAGTCAAGCAAATCAAGTCAATGTGACTAACGGTACTCCCAAATGTTACTACGTGAACGCTAGAAGTCTCAGAGACAAAATCGATGAATTTGGTATCATTGCATTGAATAAAAGTATCGACATAATAGCAATCACAGAGTCGTGGATGAAATTGAGCACAAGGCTTTATTTAGGCGAATTTACTCCTCCCGGTTACTCACTATTTCACAAAGATAGACAAGGCCGAGAGGGCGGAGGAGTGCTGTTTCTCGTAAAAAACACTCCGGTAATATTAGAAGTCACCATTCCAAACAACTGGCACGACATAGTATCACTCCAAGTAGTCGGTAAACTTATAAAATGTCAAATCACTCTCTTCTATCGCCCCCTAAAAGCAAGGTTGCAGATGATATCGTTCTTTACAATACCCTCGTCGATGTTGTCACAACACAACACAGTATTGTGCTTGGCGACTTCAATATCCCCGACATTGATTGGGAATCAGACGAATGCACTGCCACCAGCCACCGTCTGATTGATTTTGCAGACGATAAGTTCATGATCCAAAGGGTGAAGACACCTACAAGAGGTAGCAACATTCTTTATCTCATATAAAGAGCAAGCGACTCTCATGTCACGAACGTCGAAGTAGGCAAACCACTCGGAACTAGTGACCACAACTGTATCCGTTTTCTGATGGAGCTCGAGTTGGAAACATCAACAAACTGCGAAACAGTCCCAGATTAGCTAATTTTGATGGCTTAAGAGAATCAATGGTGTCAGCATATATGACCCTCGGACAAGATGTTACTCAATCGCTTGACTATTTCTTGACTGCACTTAAAAATATCGAACATGAGCATATCCCGCGCCAAAACAGGCGAACAGCAGTCTATCAGCCCAAGTACTGGGAAGGAGAATTGCAGCGCCTTCATTCACGAAAGAAAGTAAAGCATTCGATAAAACAGAGACATCCACATGACGACGTAGCAAAAAATGAATACAAAATTAGCAGACGAGATCTTAAGAGGGTCCTGTAACGGAAGAAGAAAGATTATGAGAAACGAAATTGCTGCTAATGCCAAAACTAATCCGAAACGATTTTTTAGTTATATTTCGAGCAAAAAAAAAATCTGTAATAGGTCCTCTTGAGATCGATGTTGGTGAGCTAGAAACGAACGACACCAAAATGAGTGTTCTACTTAATGAACACTTTTGCTCTGTATTTACGTTAGAGAAACAGGATATTCCTAATCATGAGGATATCATAGCGGCAAAACGAATTGAAGCACTCACCACAGTGAACGTTTCCCCCGCTGAAGTTATCAAATATATGGCAAAATTTAACGTCACCAAATCTTCAAGTCCAGACCAACTTCATCCCAGAATTCTAAAATAGACTAGAAACGAAATCGCCGATTATTCATCAAACATTTTCAACTAATCTCTCACAAATGGCACCCGATCCTCTAAATGGAAAGAGGCCAATGTTACCCCAATTTTTAAAAGAGGACACAAAAGGTGCACCGGCAACTACCGTCAGATGAGTCTCACCTCAGTTATTGGCAAGTTGATGGAAAGTTTGATAACGGATAAAATAACAGAATTCTTAGAATCAAACAAATTGATTGGTGACTCCCAGCATGTTTTTTGACACAATCGTTCCTGTCTTACAAATCTGCTACTCTTTTTCAGAAATATTATCGGAATCCAAGACACATAATCTCAATCGATATCATTTGCCTTGACTTTCAAGTCCCCCACAAGCGCTTAATTAGTAAATTGCACAGCATCGGTATACAAGGCGAGCTTAACAACTGGATAAAATACTGGCTTACGGACAGACGGCATCGAGTTGTACTTAACGGAGTTTCTTCCCCTGGGGTAATGTTACAAGAGGCGTGCCTCAAGGATCCGTGTTAGGGCCAGTTCTCTTCAAAATATTAATTAACGATCTTGATAGCAGCGTACTCTCAAACATTAGCAAGTTTACAGACGATACCAAGATCGGAGGAAAAGTGCAAACTGGACTAGAGTGTCAGCAGATCCAACTAGACTTGAACAAAATTGTTGATTGGTCAGAAAAGTGGCAAATAAAATGTAATGAGGACACAGGAAAAGTTATGCACTTAGGTCCTCATAACCCCAAACACGGATATTCAATATCTGGAAAGGAACTCATTTCCGTCAGCGAAGAGAGAGATTTAGGTGTCATCATCAGTAGCGACTTAAAATGCAGCAAGCAATGTAACGATGCTGCCAAGGAAGGCAACAAATGCTAGGTATGATATCACGCACTATCTCGTACAAAAACCAACACAGTATGCTTAAATTACTATCTCGTACAAAAACCAACCCAGTATGCTTAAATTATGTAATGCACTTGTTAGACCGCATCTTGAGTATGCCATTCAATTCTGGTCTCCATTCCTTAGAAAAGACGTTATTAAACTTGAGAAGGTTAAACGTAGAGCTACAAAACTCATCCCCTCGCCAGGGAATATATCGTACGAAGACAGGCTTCGTGAACTCAATCTTTATTCGCTAGAGAAACGTCGAGTCAGAGGCGACATGATTGAAGTGTGGAAGATTGTGAACTGTAAGAAAAACGTCGACCGAGCGAGCCTTTTTACACTAGATACAAACGGAGTGACTAGGAACAATGGATACAAAATCGTTGGGAAACGTTTCTCACTCGACATCAAGCGCAATTTCTTCACGTATATAGTTGTCGAAGAATGGAACAAACTTCAAGCGGAAGTTGTAAACAGCGATACAATCGAAACGTTAAAGTGGCGGCTCGATAAGTTCTACAGAAATCGCCGATAAATAGCTAAGCCGTTTCCTTTCCTGTTGTTATAAAAAAAAACAGAAATGGCACACGAAGCTCTCCTATACGTTCTACTTCAAAACTAATCTTCTTGTTACTCTTGCTATCAAAAGGCAACCCAGTTTGGGCCAATAGGCCTCTTAGACGTTCTACTCAAGAACTAACTCTCTTGCCATCAAAAGGCAACCTAGTTTGGGACAATAGGCCTGTTGTAGTCTTCGTACACTTGTGAATACATGTAAACAACCGTCTTCTCCACCTGGCATCAGCGTACCTTTTGGCTCTCCTCACCACCCGCTTCACCTCGTTTCTCTTCCCTTTATAGCTTTCATACGCCACAACCGACATCACCTGCAACCACTCCTCAAACGCTCCTCTTCTCAGTGCTACCGCCAGTTTGACCTACTCGTTCCACCACTCGCAGCCTCTCCTTCTGCACCCGCCCACACGGCGAGCACCACACACATTCTTCGCACATCTCAGCAACGCATTTCTTAACGTCTCCCATTCTTCTTCCACATCTCTCAGGTCCTGTCCTCTCACGATGTCATATTATTCCCTCAATGCCTGCTGGAACTCCTCAGTTCTACTTCTCATATTTAGTTCACTCACTTTCATTACCTCTCTTCCTCCTCCCTCTCTTTTGCTGCCCTTCCACCTCTACTCAACTCTTAATCTACCTTCTACCACCAGATGGTCTCAACACCCGCACATCCAACAGCCTCCCCACCACTCTCAATATCAGCACAAATTCCATCAGCGCCCTCTCCACCACTGCACCACCGGCCATCTATACCCATGAGTACTTGCGGATATCTCACTTCATGATCAAACTGTTTCTGACCACCAACTCCTGCTCCATACACGTACCTATCAGGTTTTCTCCACTGTCATTTCTACCGGGAACGCCATACCTTCCTTACACTTTGTCAACTTAAGTAAAACAGGCTTCACGTGGTTGGTTTAACCCACCTTCAATTCAGGCCCTTGTATTTCACACCTTGTATCAAGCACCCTGGTTCATGCAGCACGCCCTTGGGCTCTTGTCTCTCCTACATTGCCTGATACAGCTTGCTTCACACACTTTACCCTACATATCTTGTCTCTCTATTCTTGTATTTCCCTTCTTGCCTCACGCACCATATTTAAAAGGCTTGCCTCTCGCACCATTTCTAAAGTCTTGCTTTATGCACCATGTCCCAAGTCATGACATATTTTATTATTAATAAATCATTAAATTCCATCGTCTAGCAATGGGTTTTCAATACTTAGGTATAATACATCAAACTTAGTTTTTATATGCGAAACGAAAGATAAAGTAAATTCGTGACAGCGCATCTGTCGGCGGCCGGTTTGTGGCTACATCATGTTTCAAAACATGATTCACAATATATGTTATTGAAAATCTTAAAAAAAATCATGTGCATGAGTTTGATACATACGCACCTGGTTCCTTACACCTTTTATCACACACCCTGTCTCAATCGACTCTCGCCTCTAGTCGCCTTGTTTCTGGCCGCTCAGCTGTTCTGTGTAGTACAAATCAATCGTGACATGTAAATTGCATTTACTGATTGGCAGCTTCCTTGATGATTCGTGAACATCACCCTGAATTGCCGGCTAATTGCCAAGAGGTCAAACAAAATATTCCAGTGAAAAACTCGTAAGTGGTTGAGGCTTAACGGTGACTATTAAGGGTTAATCTTTACAAGATTCTTCTTTAGCAGTAGTGATTCCAAATTCACTGCATACAACCTATACACAGGCCAGCAATAAATCAAAACAAATTGTATTCAGTGGACAAAGAGAAAAGATAGAACGAAATATTCCTTTGCAACCATTAGTGAGGAGAAAATCAGTTCCCTGTCTCAGACACAAAAGACAATAATGCGATTGACGTCCATTACTGATGGCCGAGCACAAATAGTTCCTGTTACTCTACATATGTTCGTGATTGGCGTCCTTGATCGAAGAATTATAAGCATTTGATGAAGCCCATGTGTTATTCAGATA